>JAPMOQ010010593.1:2244397-2312654 GCA_026543055.1 Argiope trifasciata | reverse complement strand
AATGTTTGAAATAATGAATGGATGTTTCTATGTTTGAAATAAGAAACTATGAATATCTGTATATGTCTGAAATAAGAAATTAAGAACATGTGTATATGTTTAAAATAAGAAACTTCGAATATCTGTATATGTCTGAAATAAGAAATTAAGAATATATGTATATGTTTAAAATAAGAAACTACAAATATATGTATGTGTCTGAAATAAAAAATTAAGAATATATGTATATGTTTAAAATAAGAAACTGCAAATATCTGTAGATGTCTGAAATAAGAAACTATGAATATCTATATACCAATAATTATTTCAATTGTTGTTATAGAGATATTCGTAGTTTCTTAATTCTTAATTATATTACATTCTTATTTATACTATAATGTATTTCAAAAACTGCGCAATTATATAATATTTACGTTTTCGAAGCAATTCAGTACCAAAAAGATTATAGAAAAACATTGCATTTAATTCCGGTTCACATTTTGCTATTTCTTCCTTAAACATAACTTAGATTATTTATTACAGGAACTATAGGACCTATATAATAATAATAATAATAGAAATAGTATTGTGTTAAGAAATTTTATCTTTAGAAAGAATGTTTTATTTTTATTTAATACCAAAAATTGAATATCATAAAATATTTAATTCTAATATATCTATGGAATAGTTTTCTCCTTTAAATATATCTTACCTTGATTGATATTTTTGAAATCTAAGAAATTTTCTGACAGTTTTTAATTAAAATTTTAAATTAAAATAATAAGACTGAAAAAAGATATGAGTTTTCCAGATAGCAATAATTTCTGTTTATAATAAAAGTGTGTGAACGTATATGTATATGTATATGTATATGTATAAGTATATATGTCTTTTTAGCTTATTAGTGCAGATAGACCAACTTTTTACCAAAACTGTTTTTTAAATATTTTTTGGAGGGAGGGTTCATTATCTTGAAAATATATGAATAAATTTGAAATTTTGAAATTATCCGTTAAAAAATTAAAAAATTGCTTCTCTCCTGATAATTTTGCTGAGTATTTTCACAAAAAAAAAGGATCTAAACTCAGTACTTTTATACAAAAAAAATTATCTTTTCCATCAACCCAGTTTATAAGTTTTGTAATTTTTTTCTCTTTTTAGAAAACCAATTTTAAATTATTCTTATGTAATATTTTCAATAATGAATTAAATCCTTACCATGAAAATTAAACAATGTTCATTGCTTATATGAATATATATTATGCAGTGTTTTTCTTTCCCTTTCTAATGCTGACGAATTGAACTATGTTTGCTTTAGTATATTCTTTGGAACATATTTTTTTATCATTTAATATTTTAAGAGAATATATCAACAATGTCTTTTCAGGTATGATAAGATATGTGATGCGTTGAAATGTTAAAAAAAACATTTTTTCAATATATTTATGTGCATACTTCAATCCACTTGATATCTTACTATATGTCCTCCTAGAAGGAGGGAAAATTTAAAATAATTCTACTCAATTGTTGACAAGTATATATACATATACAGGATGTGAATTATTAAATTCAAACTACTATAATTTTAGTAAAAAATATTATTTTATGAAATATTATAACAGAATTTCCATAATTAAATAATTCAGCAAATTCCAATTTTCTGAAAATTTATTAATTATGACATATTTTAAAAATAATTTTTTTTTTATCACCAACTTGTTTTGAAAAGTGTAAAGTACAGAAATAAAGATAACAAATTAAAACATCACATAACTATAAAAAAATTTATTTTTAACATTTGAAAAGTAAAATGAATTAATCATTCATTTAATATGCTTTATTTAGTTTTTTAAATAAATTTTAGTTGAAAGAAATAGGTATTATAATTTTATCCGAAATTTATAACATTGCACAATAAAAGTTTATGTTGATTTTAACAGAAAACAATAAATATTATTCAAATGTCTAGAGATGTAAGTTAGTACTAATTGATAAATAAAAAAAGTTCAATCAAATATTAAAATTTAAAATGTTGTGCTATTTTACATGAGCATTTCTTAAGTCAATAAACATAACTCATTGCTGTTAAAAAAACTAGGATGAAAGACTATATAGCGCCCTATTCATATCTATTTCTTTTAAATAACACAATATTTATTTATCGCAAACTGAAAGAACTGAATAATAGAAAACAAGCGATAATGGCAAAAAGACATCATTTCTTTAAATTTATATGAATACCATTTCTTGGTTATTCATTTCCGGCAAGTGTTTATAAGTTTACATTTCAAATGATGGCTACATAAATTTAGAGAAATTGTCTTTTTGCGATGGTAGCAGAAAGACATTCTTGAAAAGATTTTCTTGAAATTTATCTAAAGATAATTCTTGAAATTTATAAAGACATCATTTCTTGAATGTTTATTTAACGCATTTATAAGTTTACATTCCGAATACTTGAAAATAAGTAGTTTTAAAAATTCATAATAATTTTTACGTTACGTAAAAAATAAAAAATAAAATATTTACTCAATAGTTTGTTATAATTAATATTATTGCAAGAATTAATATTAGAAGAAGTAAATTCAAGAAACTGAAATCTAGCTTAAGACATCATTTCTTGAAATTATCAATACTCAGGCTACCAAGAAATTATTACACAATCGTATTATCACATAACTCGAAGAATGCATCTAAAAATGCCGCTCTGTAATCAATAATCCAAAAAAATGCTTCACTCCTTGTATGCGCCTTAGCTTACATAATTCTCACCACAGGATATGGGATTTTTTTGAAGGAACGTAGGATCTCAGATCCTAACTGGAATATCTTCAAACTATGCATATCTTCTATAGACTTCATTTTTATCCCCAGAAACACCCGATTCGTCGCAAAATTCGAGTGTATTTACATGTTATGCATGCAGTCTCCATCAAAAAAATCTGTAACTCTTTGTTCTTAGTATGAAACTAACTGCTCAGAAAACCAATATTACATATTTGTAATAACACGCGCTGTCTAGACAATATATTAAAACTTTTGAACACAATGAATTGTGGAAACTTCGTAGACAGTAAGAAAAACTCTATACGATAAATTTCAATCCCCAATAATGTAGTTTTTGTAAAAAGAATCTTTCAGATAATGATGCCAATATCAAAATTTTAAGACTTTATATTTAATCTATAATTGGAAGCCAGTACCTAATATATTTTTATAATAACAACAAATTCCTTATATTGCTTACATTTGGAAGATATTTTCATTGAGACTGTAATTTTTGTTCTATCCCATCGTTTGTATTCGAATTTTTTTAAAACAAATTCTACAAAATTGCATACTGAAACAAACAATATTTCTGTACAGAAAGAGTTATTGGGTAAAAAGCTATAAATATCGCCACAAAATATGCCTATTTTATTCTCCATAATATTTCCAATAACAAGCTTGGACTTTATTTCATTATAAATAATTAGATTTTATTCCAATACCAAAAATATAGTTAACTATTCACGAAAATTTCAAAATCATAAAATTTCAAGTACAGACGGCACTATTTGTAAAATAGGTATCTTTAAAAATAATTTTGAATATCAACTCTGAACTAAGTTTTCTGTTCAACTCTGAACTAAAGTTTTAAACTAAAAAAATCAAAATATATTTTACAAATTCTTTTAATTGAATTAATAATTTTAATTATTCCTTGATACTTAACGAAGAACAATGCTAAAGTATAATTCTAATCCAAATGTATAATATCATAATATTTAAATAGTACTTTTTAGGATATTATACAATTGGATTGGATTTTAATAATATATTATACATTAACGCAATACTATGTGCTTATTAGTACGCTAATTTAATAATGATCAAAACTAAATTAAAGAGAACAGACAGTTGTTTTTGATTTGAGGAAATTTGTTTAATATCCAGTTTCTATCTTTGAACGACTGAAACAAGTGAAAATTGGGGAAAAAATCGTTTGGTACATTTGAATGCAAAAGTTAAGAACGTTTGATATTGTCACGTAGATAGAACTCAAGAAGACACAGGAAGTAGAGTTTAATCAATTTACTAACTCAACTAAGAACACTGTAACTGAGAGATCTTCAGCTTTTATAAAAGTAGGAAAAGTTCGAGTATACTTTTCTGGAGGCAGTAAGAAAAGTCCAGAGCACTTATCTGGTGATTTAAAAAAAAGTTCAGAATTTTCAGGAACACGAAAAAAAAGAAAAACAAACTTTAAGTCTACTGGAATTCGATCACAAGATATCGACTATAAGTCCATCGCCATAACCATTCAGCTATGCAGACTCGGCAATAATTTGTTTCTATGCGGCAATATTAGCACACATATAGAATTATAGAGATTAAACTTGCAAAATTTAGGTTCTTTAAAATCATTAATCTAACAAAAACTTTTTTAAATATCTCTAATTTTATTTTTGTTTTGAACAATGCCAAGTAAATGCATATTTACTTAATATCAATCATATTAATATATATAGAATATATATAATTAATATATATCAAATACATATTTCACTGAACTTGAGTCATCGAACGATTTTCTTCATATTTTTCTCACAAAAGTTTTAAAATACAAGGAAGGTTTTAATAATCATTCTTATAATTCATTAAATAATTATTTAAAAAAAAACAAAATTACCGTATATGGAAAAGTTTGTTTTATTTCTGATATTGTAATTCTTATCGAATAAAAACATTATGCAAATAGAAAATCATTTCATTCCTTTGTTCCCAAGTTGCAATTTACAATCTCCAATTAAATTAATTTTATTTATTTATTTTTAAATAGTCAGATTATTGATATAAATTTATGCAAAAATATTTTGTTCTCAAAATCCGTCTGATTCGAGTGACGTTTATACAGAAATTTAACTTTTTGTTGATTATAAAAAGAAAAGTTGATATTGAACAAGAACAAAAAATCTATTATTTTAAAATTTTTTAATTTCGACTAAATATTTTATCTTCTTTTAATTTTTCATTAATTTTTATCACGTGAGAACATTATCCTGTTTTCGTTAGGAGGTTTTGAATAATAGAAGGCAACAAATAGATAAAGCTCGAAATCGCGTAGGCAACATTCATGAACATATTTGTATTGCATATATTTGTATTGCATGCCTACCATTATTATATTACTTTATTTTTAAGTCGCCTTTCCCAGAATAGTTTTTGAAATGTATAGCATCTATTAATGTACTGTAATTTTGGATTTGGATTTGACAGCATAATTTTTTCATTACCTATCGTCTGCTAATTTAGTTTCATTTTAGAGTCGGCTTTCATTGTATAGATTTTGAAGTATCAAGAGTGCTGTTATAGTATTTCCCTTGGAAATCAGATATATTGACTCACACGTGCAACTTTTTAAAAGTAAATAAAAAAGTTAAAACAATATTTGTTTAATCGATAAAGAATGTACCTACAGGAAAAATTTCAACTAAGTAATATAGGGTTATTAGAAAATTATATAGAAGGTTGTAATATTTGGCGATTTATCGCCAATTAAAGTTACAAATTGATTTTCAAATATTATATTCTTTGAATTCTTACGTTTTGCCTTAATTAATTTGTCATTTACCATTTTAAACCGGTTTGAGACAATCAGATTACGCAAGCTTCAACATTTAGAAAAAAGATAGGTTTCATTCATATCAAAATCGGTTGCGCTCCAAAACTATTTATTCAGCAAGAAAAATTAAAAATGAAAGTTAAAACAATTCTCATATATATATATATATATATATACACTGAAGTGTCAAAAGTCATGGGATGACTGTTAGTATCGTGTCGGTCCTCCTTTTGCACGGCGAAGTGCAACAACTCGACGTGTTATGGAGTCCACAAGTCGTTGGAAGTCCTCTGCAGGAATATTGAGCCTTGCTGTCTGTATAGACGTCCATAATTGTGAAAGTGTGGATGGTGCAGGAGTTTGGGCACGAACGGACCTTTCGATGATGTCCCATAAATGCTCGATGGGATTCATATCGGGCAATCTAGATGGCCAGATCATGCCCTGGAATTGTCCGAAATGTTCTTCAAACCAATCGCGAACAGTTCTGGCCCGATGACATGGCGCATTGTCATCCATAAAAATCCCATCGTTGTGTGGGTACGTGAAGTCCATGAATGGCTGCAAGTGATCTGCAAGCAGCTGAACATAACCATTTCCAGTCAATGATCGGTTCAGTGGCACCAGAGGACTTAGTCCATGCCATGTAAAAACAGCCCACACCATTATGCAGCCACCACCAGCTTGAACAGTGCCTTGCTGACAGTTTGGGTCCATGGCTTCGTAAGGTCTGCGCCACACTCGAACTCTACCATCAGCTCGTAACAACCGAAATCGTGACTCATCTGACCACGCCACGGTTTTCCACTGGTCTAGGGATCAGTCGATATGCTCACGAGCCCAGGAGAGTCGCTGCAGGCGATGTCGTGCTGTCAGTAAAGGCACTCGAGTCGGTCTTCTGCTGTCATAGCCCAAGGAAGACAAATTTCGCCGCACAGTCCTATCGGACACGTCCCTCGTACGTCCCACATTGATTCCTGCAGTTATTTGACGAAGTGTTGCGTGTCTATTAACATTGACCATTCTACACAGACGTCGTTTGCCTCGGTCGTTAAGTGCAAGTGGTCGCCCACTGCGCTGTCCATGATGGGATGTGATGCCTGAAATTTCATACTCTCGGCACACTCTTGATACTGTGGATCTCGGAATGTTGAATGCACTAACGATATCTGCGATGGAATGACCCATGCGTCTAGATCCAATTAACATTCGACGTTCAAAATCTGTTAATTCTCGTCGTGCCGCCATAAATCACGAAAAACCTGTTCACATGAATAACTTGAACACAAATGAAAGCTCTGGAAAACGAACTGCGCATTTATGCTTTATCGCTGCGATACTACTGACATCTGTATATTTGCATATTGCTATCCCATGACTTTGTCACTTCAGTGTATATATATATATATATATATATATATATATATGTGTGTGTGTGTGTGTGTGTGTAAATGTGTGTGAAAGACAGAGACAGGAAAGTTTAGTCTTAGAGATTAACTAACGACTGAGAGAAAAAATTAATTAGTACACAAAATATATTTTTGATTTTTTAATGAAATATTAATCCCTGTTCATTTCAAATAAAGATTTTGCTAGTTTAATTTCAATCTGAATTGCAATTAGAAGAAATTAAAATCTTTTTTTTCTTAGTTTTAACCATTAGTCTTAAAGAAAGGGATGTATTAAAACGAACCAAGAAATCGATAAATTAATAATCATTTTCAAATAATACAGGAACGAAATAAGCAAAGAAATATTTATTTTTAAAACATAATGCATTCAATAAAAACATCAGTGATAGGCTGATAAACAACATCAACAAAAAAAATTCTTCAAAAATTTTTGAGGGATGATATAATTACTAGGAGTGTTACAAAAAAGTTGACAAGCAGCAGTATTTAAAATCTAAAAATTGTGGATTGGAATATTGTTACCCAGAATGGAGCCCTAGGGCTCTAGTTGTCTTAGATCGAATCTTTCAAGAAAACAGTGTTACTACTGAGACCCGGAACATCGTCAGTAATGGTAAGACATCTAGAGAAGTGGTATCGCACAGATCTACGAACCACAATACGATTTATATAGGTCAAGAATGTGTCCCATTCGGACATTCATAAATAAATCGTAGACGTATAAAGGGGCGGGCACTGAGTCGATAACAGGTGATGAAATGGTGTCGCTCCTTTGAAGAGGACAAAGAGATTTTTGGAAACTCTTAGGTAAGAAGTCTTGAGCCATTACTTATATAGCCCCGATTTGGCTCCTTGTGTCTAGTTTATTTTTCCAATGTTGAAGAAATACTTATCCGAAACAAGATTCATATCAGACGGTGATGTTCATAAATTTGCCGGGAATTGGCTCAATAGCAAGGGGCTTGATTATTACCAACACGGTTTGGTTTTCAAATGGGTCCAGTGGTGTAATAAATACCTCAATAGATTTAGTGATTAGGTAGAGAAGAGACCGCCCCACACATCTCTTAATTACCATTTGTATCACGTGGTATTAAGTTTAAGAAAATGCTTAATTATTGCTAATAAAGCATTTTTCCTTTCATTTGTAAGCTTTTTTTTGGATCACCTCTCGTGTTATAAAAAAAGACAGAAAAAATGTAATTTTTATAAAAAAAAAGATTTTGAAATCTCTAACAAAAATTCTTAAAATCTGAAAATTCAAAGATTATTAAATGTCGAACAAAGCATTTGCTGGCCGTTTCATAGATACTAAAAAAAGATTCAAAAATATGTTTATTTCCGTATGGTTAAGTAGAATTCCGATTAACTATACGTGGCAGCTTTCATCTTGAATTATAAATATATAACATTCAATTAGATTAAATTTAATTGATTCTCAATTTTTGAAGGTTTTTTTTCCTTTAAAATAGCATTTTATTTGTTTCATTATATGCCGTTATACATCATTTGAACTTTTAGCTGGGTATTATTTAAAAAATATATATCGTTAGCAAATTATTTAAATTATTTAGTAATTTTAGAGATCATTGATGGTATCTTAACCAAGTGACAGTACATTGAAATCATGTCACCATAACAACCAATCAATAGTAATTCTCGTCAATACTGATAAAAACTGAAATTATTTAATTTTTAATTTAATTGTTAATACTCATGAAGCGCATATTTAAATTTATCGTTATAAATTTGCATAAAAGAATTGTCTGCAATTGTAATTTATTTCATTCCAACGCTTTTAACTATATTTTTTAGTTACTGTTCTTTTAAATAAATCACTTGTTTCTTTTTATTCGTATTCGTACTTTATATTCGCTTTATTATATCAAATCATTTTCAAAAATATTTTTAATATCAATAATAAATTATTTTTTTTAAACCTAGAAGGATATTCGTTATACATTTTTTAACACTTTTAATTTATATTATAAAATAAAATATTTAATAACTATAAAAATATTAATGGATTCTCAACCGACAGATGGCACGTTGTAATTATCACTGTCACCATAGCAACCATAATCATTCAGTTGTAATTTTGTTAATACTGATAAAAGCAGACATTTAATTTAATTTTGTTAATACTCGTAAAAAAATTGTCTGCGATTGTATTTTTTTTATTCCTTTGCTTTTAAATATATTTTTTAACTGTTGTTGGTTTTAATAAATCTATTGTTTGTCTTTATTCCTTCTTCTAAATTTCATTTTATCAAATCGTAGAAATATTGTATTTAAAATATTTAAGAGAGAGTTGTTAATATAATACTTAAAATCTATTAAGATAATTATTAAAAAAATATGAAGGAAAACAATCAGAATGATTTTAATGGAACTATTTTATCAATTTCTGCATTATGCTTTTTCTGTCGTTTTAAAAAGAAGAAAAGTTCAAACTCTGTTTTAAATAAAATTATAGCAAGCGGAAAAATACAAGGAAATGATTAGGTAACAGAAACAACTTTGAATTTCAAACTGTGTCCTTATTTTATTCTTTTCTTATTTTTCTTTTAACAATGTCTGGTTACTGTTAATCACTCGTTTTATACAAAATTTTAAACCTTAAATTGTAGTTTCAAATTTGCTTTAGATATAATAATATTTAGAAACGTAATTATGTAATTACCTTTTTTACTAAATAAGATTAACAAAAATATTCATATTTTGTAAATTTTTAAATCCTTTATTTAAAGTTGACAATTGCATCTTCCTATATAATTTTTTTTTATTTTTTGAAGAAAGGTTAATTCATGAATTAAAGAATTTTTGCAAACTGTTGTTTAAATCATAAGTAAAAGAATTATAATTCAACAAAGTTATAATTAAAGCTAAAAAATGCATTGAGCAATTATGTGATGCATATTTTCATTTAATAAAATTCATTAAAGAGATTCATAAAAAAAAATTGAAAATGAAATTCAAAAAATTGAGGGATAAAGTTTTTTTTTTTCATTTATGTAAAAACAATCTAATGAAATTAGATAAGCTAAATATTTCATGGGGAAAAATTGATGGAAATCGACTTAGATTCAAAAAAATCTGTGAAAATACAAATTATATACCTATATAAATAAAAATGAATGCTTATCTGTATGACTCTTATACCTTCCTAAACCATTCAACCGATTGCGACGAAACTTGGTCAGTTTATTGTTTACACCTACTGGATGGGTATAGAGATAATACAATCATCAAAAAGTAAAACAAAAGTCGAATCTCAACCTCATATATTTAAAAGGGATTAATTTCCAAATAACTCGAATAGGAGGCAATAGATTCTGTAGAAATGCTAAATCCATATTAAATGTAAGTATTTTGTAGCTATTGTATGCAAATTCTATGCTAGTCATTCACAGAGGTAACAACTTTATTACAGATTATGAGAGAAAGTTTTGAGAAGACAAACCCTGGGGGTATTTAATTTGAACGTTTTTCATAGTAACCACTTAAAATAATGTAGTGTAAATAATTCTCCACCATAAAGTTAAAAAGTTGAATAAATATTAGCTGTACTTCTACTTTATACATCATTAAACGTCAATGGATGTATTCATTACTGATAAAAGTTATGAACCATACATTCCATTATTTATAATTAAACAAAACAGCCATTTTAAATTGCAAATGATATTTCTAAATACATTTCTTCTGCGGCAGCAACGAGCCGGGTAACAGCTAGAAGTCTATAATAAACATATTCTTGTGTCAACTTATCCAAACACAAAACAGCAATGATTAACAAAAACTGGAAGAGAAGTTTTCCCAAGAATAAATTTTAGGACAAGTACTACTTCTAAATATCTTAAAATTAGAAATTTTAATATTCCAAACATACAAAATATAATGCATTTCCTCTTGCAATTTTAATTATTCTTTTAAAATCTGACAAATATTTGAATAGACGCTGACAACATTGAAGAAAAATTATCAATAAAATATGCTTTTATATACTCATATCTAGTTCAAATGAGATTCACATTTTATATCAAGTGTTGCACAAGATTAAAAGATGTGACATATTAGACTTTTATTGAAAAAAGTATCTCTAACATTGAGAATATACATAAAGAAGTTTTAAACGCGGAAAGTTTTTGCTAATATCAACTATTTTCGTATAAAATTTGAATTCATACATATTTAGTTTTTGCTCGTGAATCTAATTACACAGAATCGAAAGTGAATCTTACTTCCATAAATGGATTCAACAGCAAAAAGTATTATAATGCCATGTATGTCTTTTAAAAATATTGCAATTTGAAACAGGAGTGAAGAATATGTTTATTTTTATAGGATTACTCACTATTTCAAAGTATATGTGAGACATGGATTTAGAAATGTTCTTATATCATTATTCATTGATTCTTAGCAAGTAATATTATCTGAATCCCTTTTTCTCTTCATTAAAAATTTTTAAAAAAAATATTTAATGGATTATCTGTTTTTACTATAATGTCATGTATATCTTTTATTCTCACTCATAAATCTGAAAAATCCACAATTGAAGATTTGTATAGGATCAATCAAATGTCTGGCATATTTGGTTAATAACCCAAATATTTTGATTTTAAATTGCAGAAAGGTAGACTATTCATCTAATTCGCTTTTAATCCTTTTCACTAGAAAATCGTCTAATTATCTAAAAACCTCGGTAGTCTGGTGGTAAAGTTGTGGCCTCAAAACTGGAGGGCTTGAGGTATGTGACCCGACTTTTTCAACGGAAAATCGTCGTATAAGGGGAAAGGGTACACGTTAAAATCGGCAATGACCGGTTACACGGCCTATACCCGTCTGCAGACGAGCCGCGTGCTGCCCTTTGACCCCTTTTGCGGTTTTCTGGTCTCCTTTGATGCCCGTCTTTACCGACAATTTGTCGGTAAACTGCCCATGTATCAAAGAGTTAAACAAAGGGGAAACGCATCCTCTTGGCTATGGGGGAGTGTGGTCTCTTAGTGGGTCGGAGGATTTATGACTAAATCTGTGAAACGGCCGGTCGTGTAATCCCGGCTTCAGGGCCAAATGACCACCCGCTGGTGTGGCATGATGTGGTGAGGCAGCTCCACCTCATTTGTTGTCCTCGTCATCTGACCTCGGTTGAAAATTACAAAGTCCACCCCATGCATTTGCAGTCATACTAAATTCAATAGATGTAGAAATTAAATAATTAATAGGCTGGCGATTGGAATTTCAATCAGCAAATCAATGAACTGAAAGAAACTGAGAAGAAGTACACATTTGATTGACATCTGCGCATGACTCAATATGCCTGGACATTCCAACAAAACTCTCAGTTAACTTCAATATACTGCAGTTTCGTTTGCTTAAACTCAGTTTGATTCTTCTACAAATAGACTACATATAAAACAAGGGTGTAATGGCGTCCATCACGATTGATAACAATGGCAATACACCCTCAATACATCCTGACATTGTGAAAATTGTTGTAGTTGGTGAACCGAGATGTGGTAAAACGAGTTTTATCCGCGCTTTTTATGATCACAATGATCCAGGTGTGATATGTTCTAACAGCGGTGTCACAGTGTACCCATGCCAATTCGTGGCCAAAAACGTGCACAGAAGAGGTGCAATATTTGAAATTCCAGGTGATCCGGACTTTCCCATTGAACAGAGAACGCCACACTATGAGAATGCGAATATCATCATTTTTATGTATGCCATTGACGATCCAACGAGTCTCGAAAGGTTGAATGAAAAGTGGTTACCAGAAACCTGTGATATAATCAAATCGAAAGTAATACCAGTTGCTCTGGTGGGAGCCAAGAAAGATCTCCAAGATGATCAAAACGTGATCGGACTTCTAGCTATTCAGGACAAGAAGCCGGTTTCATATTGGGAAGGTAGAGGATTTTACGGAACTCTTCGTAATACTTTAAATGGTGTTGCTTTCATGGAATGTTCAGCTTTTGATTTAGAGGATGTTCATGAAGTATTCGACCTTATTATCGAATATTCTTTGAACGAAGAATAAAATGAGCGAAATTTCATTAAGGTTTAAGATTAAAATCGTATAAATGCACTTTTATACTATAATTTCTTTTAAATGATTATAAAATACATTGACATATTGAAATTGGCTAACACGGATAATTTTGAAGGATATTTTCTGATAAATTAAGAACAATTAACAAATAATTACTTAAGAGATTCTTATTTCGAATTAAAAAAAAGGTGAATTTACATTGATAGGAATCTGTTCAAGATTTGTCACAAAATTTTGTATTTTAATAATAGAAAAAGAGTGTTGTTAAAAAAACTAACTACTTTTAATCTTTTAATGTTTTTAACTTTACTTTTTAAATATTGTTTACTTTTTAATGTTTTCAACTTACTTGTTACTGAGTGTGACGAGTTTGATTGATGTCAGAAAATGTATTTTTAATTTTTTGTTATGTGGTCTGAAAGATTAAAAGATGTTCTTTCTAAATCGTTTTATGATTTTTTTTTTAAATTTTGTCATTGTAATTAGTTTGATAATTCTGCCAAGACGCACTTGATTGCTTTTAATAAAAGTGTTTTCTTTATTACCAAGTTTTGTTTTATGAATAGTGTTATGCTGTTGTCAAAGAAAACCTGTTCATTGCATCCGTTTAGCTTGAATCAAAATAAAACATTATAAAAATCTTATCAAAATATAATAGTGCTTTTTTTAATCACGCAGGTTTTTTTCATTGAAAAGTTTTGATTTATTTTGGTAAAATTATTTTTGATCTGAAATATTATAAACGTAAAATCTGCAAAATGAATTTTTTTTCGGATATTCAAACTACATTATAAAATTCATTTTTGGAGAACAATTGCCTTGAATGACCTTCACTTTTTAGAAGTGCCAATAAAGTTTGATATCGATCTTGCTTGTTTCTAGAAATATGACGTTCGTTCAAATTTGAATATAATATTAAAAGTAAAACATTAATCAGACAGAAATGAAGTTGAGTACCAATAATTCATTGACGGCATTTATAGCATGACTATATCTAAAATTCGCATTATTCATAATTAAAAACGACAGCAACTATAATAATATTGGTACAACATTCTTCTTTTTTTTTGTATGTACTTTATCCTTTAATCAGTAGATCAAAGGATAAAGTGATATAAAGGATAATCAGATATAAAAGATAAAATGCAGGGCCGTTGAAAATTTCTATGTCCTCGACCTTTCACTATATCATTTCAAAGAGGCTGCTCGTTCTACTGAATTGCATGAACCAAGGAATCTAGAGAATTCTGAAATGTGCATATCTCATAAATGGTGAAAGTTGATTATGATAGTGGTGAAAAATGATAGTGATTCATAATGAAAAAATGAATAATGCTCAATGCATATGAACTTTAGGTGATGACATTGTATGAACCAGTGGCAGTATATCATTAGGGGTTTATTTACAATTTCAAATGTAATTTTTTATTTCAGGGTTATATTTGGAGAATTGTTTCTTTATTTGTGAATTCCCAGTAGCGCTTGACTTCCCTTTATATTCCAGTTTATCAAGTATAATTTGGTAAATAAAATCCCAGTTTGTTTTCCAATTCGAAAATCTATGAAGATTATTATGCATTAGTTATATCGTATTGTACCATACATTTTTATACTATTACTTTTACACAGTTACTATTACTAAAGTTATATAATATTGTATCGTAAAGTTCTCTAATTATATTATTCTCCAATTTAGTGCATTTATCGAGCATTATTCATTTTTAAATTTTTATGCCATAACACAGAGAGAATGAAATGAATATATGAAACTTTTGTTGAATAAAATTTTTATAAAATCGCAAATGAAATATATATGCTAAAAGAAGGCAGAAGATTCCAAGTGAATAGACATTAAAAACATCTAATTTTAATTTTTATCATCATTTCGAATAATTGATTAATGTAGAAAATAATAAAAAGAAATATATAAAATGGAATATTAAATAGTAAATGTAATGGTATATTGAATAGTAAAAGTTTAATTTTTTAATCATATAATTGATAATTAAACAAACATGTTCAAATTATATTGCACTGAAAAAGGCTACGTTTTTAGATGCATAATAGAAAAAAGGAATCCTTGCTATAGCGATTTCATATTTTGGAGAAAGTGTGTTTGGATTTCTTTGACAAAGATTCGGTTGGGTTAATTAACTAAGTTCTGGATCAAAGTTTTACTTTAAATATTTGAAGAAGAAAATTGACTTTGTAACTGTTTTCAAAATTTTATATTGATAATTTCTGTTACAGATAAATTGAAGAAAATAGCAAAATTTTATTATATTAACCATATTTTAGATCCAATTTTGAATCATGAAGTTTATTCATTGAATGGACACTGTTTTTTACTTGACTATGTCAACCGTTATTTTAAATTAGTTACTTGCTTTATTATCAGACTTTAAAAATATATTTTACATATATTATAAATAAACTGCAACATAATATGCGTGTATATTTTTAAATGAATTTTTAGGAGATAGAATACATGATAAATGCACTTTTATTATTTAAATGTACTGCATAAATTGGAAATCCTTCAAAGTAGAATTATTGTACGAGTATGGAGGAATTTTAAATTTCATTGGCTCGCATTTCAACCTTCTGCATTTCTATTTAGAATTTGACTTCCATTTTGAAAGATGTTTTGTTTTCACATTCTAATTAGATAATATTTGTTATATATTGTGTTTAAAAGAACTCTGGTACTAATTTTCTCGATTGTTATATTCATCGTCTGCTAGTGCATCTCATTTGTGCTTGGATCCCAAAGTTTTAATATTAAAAAATTTTCGTTGCTATTATATAAATGGGTTGAGGTTTTCATACTTTAATGTATATAATTTTAAAAAGAGTGGATTTTCTAGACTCTTGTAAATTTTTTCTGTTTATACATTTCCAGTTAAAAAATTAAAAATGTTGTTTGCTTTGCATATCATTTATCATTCGTGTATTCATCTTCATATTACCAATCTAATCACCTATTATTGTTTTAGAATTATTATGAATTGTCTGTGACCAGTATTCAATAAGGCAATTATATAATTTGTTGCAAAAATTAATACTAAGAAAAAAGATTAATACCGAGAAAAATTTGTTTTTTTATAAAGAGGGCAAATATAAAAAATATAAATACATAATTAGCACCAATTCAATTTTTAATTAAAAATTAATAAAATATGAACAATTGCTGGATTTTAATTATTTTGTTAAAATTTTAATGCATTAAGTAAAAATCAAAATATTATCTTTTAATTAACTATTAATTTGTTAATAATTAAATTAAAATGCTTTATATTCATCAGAATGATAAGTATAGTCTCAAAAGTATATGATAATTTCGATAAGATAACACTGGGAATGAGTATGAAATTTAAATTTAAAAAAATTCTTTTTTTAAGTGTCAAACCTTACTTTTTATTGAAAACCAGCGGGTGACCGAGCTCCGCTCGGAGGAAACAGGTATCGAAGCTAACTCGAAGATTTAAATTTTCAATTGTGATTTATCAAAACAATACATGCCATAAGAAAATTTGTGAAACCATTGGTGAAAAGATAACCGGTTAAAGTGCACCATTGTAAACTATTCTAAACAAAGTTAGAGTTTGGAAAGGGAACTATTCTATACAAAGGTAAAGTTTGAAAAGTCATAGGAAATAAAATGCATAATGGTCGAAACCTATTTGGCAATTGACAAAGAAAATTTAAGTGCTGCCATCTATAGCCATTATGGCGAACTAATAAAGTTTGAAAATATCCTATCTGTAACTCCTAACTGCTCGACCGTAGCGCTTCAAAACCGGCGCCAATCGATTCCTCGTGGCCAAAAACCCCAGACGCCCAAGTTTACCGGAGTTTATTAATTCTGGGGCGATTTTCGACTTCGCAACCATTCCTCTTATAGTATAAGATTTAAAAATAAATCAATATTCTATTTACATCAAGAGAAATTCACATTATTTTATGCGTCAATATAACACATTTTCATTAAGATATGCGATTTTGAAAAATAAATGCACAATTTTTTTATTTTATGTACTTCTTATACAGCGTAATGGAAACAAGAAACTTTCCACCATGCTGTATTGCTTCTTTTCCAGAATTTCGGAATTTGGAAAGAAAATACAGAAATTTTCAATTTTCGTATTTTTATTTTTTATACATGGAATGAATTCATGGAAAGACCAAAAAGTTATAAGAAGGAATAAAATTTGTCTATCATTCAGACAGGGAGCATACAGAATAATCGAATCCAATTTCACAGAATTCTGTGTGGGACAAATTCTGTATGTTCTTACCTGATGCATGCAAATTAACAATTAAAATAAGGAATATAAATATTAATTATGTAGAATTTTTATATTACTAAAATATTTATTTATAGAAAATTATGCGATCCAAACCAAAAATGGATAAGTAAAAGGCTCTGAGAATTCTAATAAAAAGAAATTAAATTACAAGAAATGTTACTAAAGAGTAAATTATAGAACACACGTTAAAAATTAAATTAAATCATTATTATGGTTTAAATGTTAATAGTCTTATTATAGTATTAATCATAACGTCTTTATGGCTCTATATTTCAGCCATTACCATTAAGTTTTCAGAAAAAGCTATTTCCTTCAATTATTTCCTATTTTTACTTTTCCTAATAAAATAATTTTTACAAACTTATATTTTAAGGAAATTTCAATTTTATTTTACTAATATATTTAGTAATGAATTAACAATCCCCCTTATGAGCATTTCTTTTATCTTTTATCAGATGGTGCCACTCCAGCAAAATCAAAATATAGTTAAAATCAATTGATTTTTAATAATTTAATTCTAAAACCATTGAAATGATGAAATTTTAAGAGCATACACTTACAAAAAATATTTTTAGCTCTTCAGGTATTGAGCTAAAAATGCATTGCACATTACAAACATAAAACATATCAATTACATAAAAGTATGGCTGTGGCTAAATCAAAAAATAGTTTAAATCAATGAATGTCTTAATAATTCTATTCTAAAAGTATAAAAAAAGTGAAATTTGAACTGCATAACTCTTACAAAATTATTAAACTTTTAGCTTGTCAAACATTGAGCTAAGAATATATGAAACAAAATTTTATTTTTACAAACATGAAGCATGTGAATTACATAAAAGCATGTAGAATAAAAAATGCAGTGCCTCATAATTAAAATTTTCTACAGTCACGTATCAAATATTTCCGTCTAAATTGTGATTGATTGAAAATTCTCAAGAAGTTTATTTTGATTATTAATCAAATAAACTACTAAACTTTTAATTCTACAATCCAAAACCTATTGCTGAAAGCAAAATTAAACATTTTAATTATTAATTCCATTAAAAGAAATTGCAGAGAGGGGTTCACTGTTTACTTAATTAAAGTAACAAAGATACTGGCTCAGAAAAAGTTTCTCGATTCATAATTATGCATATGATACACGGTATAGTCTTAAGGTCACGTTGACCTGGTGGTAGAGTCTCGGCTTTGGAAAGGAGGGTTGCAGGTTGGATGCCAATTTACACCGAAGAACTACCGTGTAAATGGGTCTGGTGCACGTTGGTGCCAGCTCAGGTGTCGTCCTCGTTATCTGACTATGTTTCAAAATGACGAGGTCAGTCCCAAAATAGCCCTTTTGTTGCTTCAAAACGGTACGTTAATATCACTTAACTTAACGGTAATGGTTTTATTATGATAAATTTATGTATATTATTAAATGCAATTTCTTTACTATTTCCACATCGACCATTAGAATTTTAGTAAAAAGTCATTTCCTTCAATCATTTCATATTTTTATATACCCTTATAAAAATATTTTGTACAAAATTTTGTTTTAAGGATTTTTATATAATAAATTGTTAATATATTTCACAATACATTAAAAAACACAGCGAATATTAAAGATATTTTTATCTTATATCAGATGGCACCACAAGTCCAAAATCAAAATTTACTTAAAAATCGATTTCTTTTTTTAACAATTCGATTCCAAAAGTATCAAAATACTGAAATTTTAATTGAACATTTGCTAAAATATTTAACTCTTAGTTTATTATGTATTATTCAAAACTTCATAGTAAATTTCGTCTTCACAAACATAAAACGCATCAATTACGAAGAATAATGTCATAGAATAATATCACTAGTTGATTACTCAGAATAACGAATTTCTAGCGACATGTATAAAGTATTTCATTTCTCTAAATTGAGATTGATTGAAAATACTTAAGAATGACGATTTTAATCACTAATCAATTAAATTACATATCTTTCAAGCGAAAAAACATTCACTTCAACGCTCCGAACACTTATTGCCGGATGCTAAATTAACCATTCTAATTAGAAATTTCATTTAAGGAAATTGCAGAGAGGGGGTAACTGTTTACTCAATTAAAGTAACAAAGATACTGGCTTAGCATCAGCTCGAGATTCCTAATTAAGCACAATGATATCTTGTGCTCCGATGATTTTAAATCTAAATTAGCATTTTCCTCATTTCATGAAGGCGAGACGGCTTTAAGAAATGGCTCTCTACAAATTAAAGGGCTTACGAAAACTGAAACAAACTTTCTCTTGCTAAAGTTTCAGCTCTTATAAACCTGTGATAAAGCACCGTTTTACACGCGATGCGCGGAAAAAGCTTTCTAAATTTATCTTAATATTTTATGTAACGTCTCTTGAAATAATGGCTTTTTTTTATCTTCCGTTTTGAGAAAATGATAATGAATACATTTTTTTGTGGCTACATGCTAAAGATTGTGATAAATTTGAAATCTTAGGTAGAGTTATTGTAAGTAGTTAGTTATTAGGTTAGTTAGTTAGATAGAGTTATTGTAACTGTATTCTCTGTCTGTGTAACTGTTATTCTCTAATTCAAATACAGAGTGATTTTGAAAGAAGTGCATAATTTCAATGCACTATTTATCAAGAACAATGTAATATACGCATAACAGAATAGTAAGGAGTTAAGCCAGCGTCTTGGCATAGGATTCGTGAGTCTTCCACGTGATCTGAGTGGCCAAGATTCGAATCCCTGCTTGGGCATGGTTGGTCTTTTTCTGTGTTCCATCTGTGAGTTGTGTGGCTGTTCTCCCCTGTAAAAAGGGGGTGTTCAAGCGAATGTGATGTATAAGGAAGCTACGTCGAACTCTTAGCAGGCTCACTAGGATTCAATAACATATAGATTATTGTGAGCGGGCTTGTAAAGTGCCATAAGATACTACAACAGTATGTGGTTATTTAAAGTTTTGTTAGAGGCAGTCGCAGATATTCAATGTGTGACCCTTTAGAAGGGGTCTTCCTTTCTGGACACTGCGGATTTTCTAATTGCATTTTCATTTCCTAATTTTGCTTGAAAATGACATTGTACCACAGTTACGGATTCTGTTTTGTTAAATTGAAGAACACAAAATGCCTTCCCCACTGTAGACGCTGTCGTTCCGACTGAATAGTCACGTGACGCACATGCTATTATCTATTGGCTACCGTTAAGGGGAAGACGCACACTTTAAGACAACAATTACCTAATTATTTATTAAGGCGGTAAGTGTTTTTTACTGTTTTAAAGCATTTAGAAAGTACATACTTCTTTATGAATAAATCTGTATAGACAGTTTACCCATACCAGAAACCAGTATAACCATGATTTTAATAATAAATTCCTAAATAAAAAATAAGTACCATACTTAGCAATAAACATTGATTAATTTATGGGAAAAAATTAGATTTAAGTACTCAAGTCTAAATAGAAATAAATGCATATAATTAGGGGTTAACGTAGATCAGTTGGTAGACAGCAAAGAATGATGAATGCTAATAATATATTCGTAAATAAAAGTAAATACCTATAATTAATGGCAAACTTGAATCAGTTGATTCATAACGGAAAATTAATGAGCGTTAACTATCAATTCCTGAATAAGTATCTATAATTAGTTGTGAACATAAAATAATTGATTGATAACAGATTAATGGATAAACATTTGCCAATGAATGCTTGAAAATTCTCCTACTTGTATACATTAGAGTTAAAGCATATCATGTAATTTTTTTATTGAATATCTAGATATATTAAAAATATTATATGATAACGCAATCGATATTATAAATAAAGAACTTTCTAATGACATAGCTGTCTTCTTTAATAGCACAACTAAAGTACCAATTAAGGTGAAGTTATAAAATATGTACCGAAAGCTCTATAAAGCTTCAATAAATCCAAATATGACAAAATTCGAGCTATAGATATTTCAAATGTTATACTCCACATTTATTAAATAAAAAAAAATAATACCAGACTTCAACAGCACATGAAACTATAGTGGTAATGATTTTTTTATTTCCATTTATTGGAAATGAAAAACATTATTTACATAACAGTAATTATTAAATAATAGAACATTATTCTTTGCATAAACAAAAGCGGATTCTGTAACAAGTGACTTTTTCTGTAGTACTTACAAATTTTGTAAGAAAAAGCGATTCAAGCAAAGGCATTCTATAAGAACCGGAGGAATTCCTTGCATGTGGAAAAGAATCCCATGTGATGAAGTAGATATGAGTAAGTTTCAAAGTCTACACATGCCTTTGCAAGATGATGCAGAATTTTTTAATAACTAAATATCTTGGCATTATTCCAACTAGAAAATGGAACTCTTACGATATGGATAAAATTTGGTGGTATGTTTTTGATATTCTGGAAGACATGTTTTGACAGCTTTGAAAAATATGTTTCTGAGTATACTGTTGGAAAAGGAAGGTTATATTCGGCAATTTCAATTTTATTTTGCATTTAAAAGGTATTTTAATTTTTTTTATGTATATTGCAGATCCACCGGTCGATGAAAAGTTGTTCTAAAATGTTTTGTTTGAAAATTTTCCATCGCATTATTTGAATTATCTATAGTCCACATTTTGCCTCATTTGGAACAACTGAACCCAGTTTAAAACTCTCTAAAATTTGTTTTTTTACTGAACCTGCATAAACATGCTTAAATATATTTAATGGCTTTTACATTTTCTTTTCTACTTTTCAGAATAATGATTAATATTACAAATACGATGAAAAATAAATGAACATCAGTGTGAAGGCATTAACATTCCAGCGGGAGCGCGTATGTGAGAGATACACTAGAGATGAATTTCGTTTTATACCTTTAGATCTGGTGACGTTGGGAACGCCTGTCCTTGGCTATTTGTCCCCCTTCATTTGACCTTCTTTCAGTTGTCGCCGTAAGTTTGTGGTGATAATAGATCTCTGCAGATCAGATATTTGTATTTTAGAGATACGCGCGACCGTTCATGTGAGTTTTTGCCACATCTGATTTTATATGATTTTACAAATAAATCTGTTGTTTTAGACTGGAGACAGCTGGCAAATGCACTTACGAAAGAAAATGTTGAATAAAAGCCCCAAAGTTTCAACAAAGTGAGCTAAAATTAAGGGTGCTAAAGAGAAAAGCCGAACTAGGTATTGAAGAAGCGGAAGATGCGTCGTCAGGGATAAAAAGATGCAAACTCTGCCCAAAAGAAAAGCGGACTAGAATCACGAGCTTCAATTGTGATATTTGCCATAAATTTATATGTTTGGAGCACACTAATCACATTTGCTCAAATTACAAAGCTGCAATGAAATAACAATGAAACTATTTTCATATCTAGTTTTCAATTACTTTTTCCTTTTTATACATAAATTCTGTAATATTTTTTTGCACTTCTATATTTTATATGAAAATTGTTCTGTCAAAACACAGCATCTTAGAAACTGTACTACTAATAAGATATTTTTTACACTGTTTCTGTAATCATAAATAATACACGTTTAAAGAAATAAATATATGGTTATAAATGCATATATGTTGTGCAATCAGTGGACACAGGACACGTATAAATTGCTATTCTTTGATTACGAATAAAAACAAGAACAATGAAAATTCTTGAGTTTTCAATGCTTTGCAATGAGTGAACTTACAAAGTTTATTCCATAAGCCCGACTCGATTTTGGTTGAAAGCAACGGACAACATAAAATGCTTTGTATTTAAATATAATAGGCAATAAAAGCCCGACGATTTTATTCAAACAATATGATTATTGTAATAAATGTTCAACTTCAATTTTTATTAATTTACTAAGAGCAGCCATATTTTATTTAATTCTTTATTAAATTTATTTTCTAAATATTTATTATAAATACTATCCAACCTGAAATCCCTTATTTTTTTAAATACAGCAATTGGCTCCATCTCATACAACACCAAAATGTAATCAGATGAATTAAATAATCAGTAATTAAATTCTGATAAACAAGCTTTCAGATAGTCTATTATCATAGAATATGTTTGGGAAATCTATTACAAATCAAGGTCAATAGAAAAGGTAAATCACATCACTGCAAGTGAAATGAAATGATTATTTGAACTGAAAAATTCCACCTTTAAATAGTTTAATCAACAAATTTTTTTGTATCCACATTATGTGAAACAATTTAAATTATTATATTCGTTAAATATTGCCTAAGTTCATCCCGTTTTTGAACACTATATCGGATGAAAAATTTCTTTAATAAATGTATATAAAACAAAAAATTTCTGTTTTACTCCAATTAATTACAATGTTGCAAACGTTCTTTCCCATTTTTTCAAAACAAAACTTACATAAACACAACTTTTTTTTGTTCTATCTAAATGCAAAACAGGCTGATTAAAAACTTAATTTAATTAATGAATGTAGACTTTATTTTGAGAAGTAAATGTCTATTGAAGACAACATTTGAAAAAAAAATTATCAAGTTAGTTTTTAAATAAGTATTAACTAGAACATACATAATAAACAGAAATACGTTTTTAATCTGAAATGTTTAGATAAGTAACACGTAACATAGTACTAAACATTCCAAAGATGTGTTGATGTTATTGTTGCAATAAAAAAAATCAATTATTACTTTTCATTAAACAACTGAAGATGCTTTTATTTATAAAGAAGCTTTTCTGTTTGTTT
Source organism: Argiope trifasciata (assembly GCA_026543055.1). Lineage (NCBI taxonomy): Eukaryota > Metazoa > Arthropoda > Arachnida > Araneae > Araneidae > Argiope > Argiope trifasciata. The sequence continues at coordinate 2,288,593 of JAPMOQ010010593.1, read as the reverse complement.
ATCTAAAGAAAGAATGCCATTGATTATCGAAAGAAAGACGAAATTTAGCCCAGAATTTCAATTTCAATTAAGTTCAAACAACACACTTAGAATCAGATTCTAATCAATAACATTGATCTTTTTTTTAGATCAAGATTTCAATTAATCTTCCAAACTAATTTTCAAGACAACGAAATAAAAAAAAATCGTTTGCGGAAACTTTGGCTATTTTATTTTTGGGATTTCATTCTATCTTCCAGAATGTTGGGAAATATTCCAAGTTTTTTTTTTATCAGGTTTTCGAATTGCTGTTTTTTTTTAATTCGCACGCCATAATTTTAATTTTCGTAGATTAAAAGCTTTGGAACTCTTATGATCAGTCCGAATTTAGCTTTTAAAGAATTCTGTTAATAGCAAACAAATTTATGTTTGTTTCCATCTTTTTTTTAATTCCTTCAGCTGTTTAAAGACAAACTTTTAAAAATTAGTTTTTGCGTTCTAAAAAAGTTCTATGAAATATTTTCTAATTTGCATTAGTAAATTAATTTGTGTGTTTCAATGCATAAGATTGAAGTTATTCGAATGGTGCAAAACAAATTATTTTATTTGAAATTAATTGGAATTAAAAAAAATACTTTTAAACTTTCAGAAAAACAACTTGCTGACACCGAGCTCTACCATTTATAATAATGTAAAAAATTTATATTTAATATTCCTTTTGAAAGTGGTTTATAACGATTTCTAAATAAAATAAAACATAAAATAATAACGGAAATAAAGCAATTAAAAGGTAAAATTTAATAGTTTTTAAAAATTTACAAAAAAAAGATGTATATATTTAGTGAAATTTTGTCTGAAAGAATTTAGCTTCATTCAGGTAATTATCTTTTCATTCAATCGTACACTTGAAAATAATTTATAATATAAAAAAGTAGAAAGTAAAACATTACAATAGAAACTTTTAGTTGTACCTTAAAATGGATATTATACAATATAATTTTTTTGTGTCAGTTTAAATTTTATGTAATTATCTGTTTTTTAATGTTAAAATAATTTCATTTATAGTACTGAAAAATTAATGAATTTCCACGATATCTGACTTGATTAAAATAAATAGAATTACTATTTAGTATGTTTTTGAAATTTATTTTGTCAGATAGCTAGAAAGAATAAAGGTTTCTTCATTAAAAGTGGAGTTTGATTTCCAGATTAAATTATCTAGTAAGCAAGTGTCATTATCTTTTTGCTCGTATATTTGTATTGAATAAAATTGTTGTTTGTTATTGGGAAGGTTGGACTGAGTCACTGCACACATACATATACAGATTGCAGACATATGTATGCATACATATTTTAGTGGATGATTTAAAAAATTCTTAAAATTTTAAGTTTGATTTATTTCTCCATGGAAGATTTAATTATGTGCAAAGTGTGGTGATATCTTAATAAGCCAGATAACATTTACGGGATTGAGCAATTGTTTTTGTCCTGTGGCTATGTTACTGGGCTTTTAACCCAAAGGTTCCGGGTTTTATTCCGAGCAAATTTCCCCTTCCACAATGGTGACCTCGAACAATGAACCTTCAACCTTCACGCAACTGATGTGGCGCCATCTATCCGCAACCAAAGTCGTCAGACTCACTTGACGCAGCAATTCACGTAAGCTCGCCAAAACGCTTGGCGTGACAAAAAAGTTCTCCACACGCCAAAACCACCGCTTTGTCTAATTCACGATACAAGACCGAAAATATCCGATGTTTTTCCTTCAACGATTTTACAATGAGTTTCTGATAGGGATTTCTTTTCCACTTGTTGATTTAGTCAAGGAAATCTTAGGTATCTTTAAAAGAAAGTCATAAGCAATTCCAATCTTTATCCCTTTGTTTGGAGCATGAAAATATGAATAATCAACTGTTTTTAGAGCCCATGTTAATAATTGAATTAAAGACATTGAACAATTGAATAAAAAGTAAGAATTGGTTCAGGAAATAAGATAATGAATGAGATCGAATGAAGTGAAGATGAGTTATTTAAAGACAAATTACTAAATTATGTGTGTGTGTGTGTGTGTGTGTGCGTGCGTAATGATTTAAAACTTATTCGAAGTAGAAAAGCAGTTTTGAAGATATTGAAAAAGACCTTCCATATTAAAGTTCGCTTTATTCATTTTGGGATACAGGCATGCGTATTTACAAGCAGAAGTGACGGACAAGGGATAAACTATTTTTCGATCTTGTTATATAACATATCTTGATAGGGAAAACATTGTTTATACTGCCAATATATCATCAAGATTCTTACAGGGATTTCTGACACACGTCGATCACAAGATAAAGCAAACACTGGGACCTTTTTTAAGAAGTAATTTTTAAGGCAGCAAGTTTTATTCTTCACTCTCTCATCGCTCACTAAAGAACTTCACCAAGTATTTCTAGATTAATTAAGTAAAGAAATGGTAACGGATCAGGAAATAAGAGAATATTTTAGAATCAAGTTACTATGGACTAAATTAAGATAAAACTTTAGACATAAATTTGGATTTAAATTAGATGTTAAGAATATCATTATATAACTATATATATATTTATATATATTGTTAATTAATTTAGATTAATTTGTATTTTAGTTGTAGCTGCATTTGCGCTCTCGAAATAAAATGATTGATTAAAAAACTTTTTTAATTCTTAAACTTGATTGAACCACTTAAAGATTTTTAGTTTCAATTCCAGTTTTGGTTTCATTTCCATGGTTAGTACCGTTTCTGTTTCGTTTACATAATTCTATTAATTATAGCAATTTGGATTTGTTTCATTAATTGGTTCTGTTTCATTTACCTTTAATTTTGTGAACTTTTAGAGTGTGATTCCGAATTGAGTTTTAATTTCGATTTCGACCTAGTTGGTTTGTTTTAATTTTTGTTGACCAAGAAATGGTTTTTGATTGTTTTAATAATTTTACGATTGTATATATATATATATATATATATATATATATATATATATCCACAAACCCATTTTCTACTAAACCAAAATAAAAATTTCATTTTAAACGTAAATTCCCATAACATACTCCATCTCTTTAATTTCTGAATTTATGATTGATATTAAGAACTCCACTCTATTCTTTCCTATTTTATGGCTTTAATGCATGGCTGATTATTATTGTTTATTTTTTTCCTTCCTTCGAGTTCGAATGGCTCTGTGCAGAAAGGGGAGGTCATCCCTCACCACTAAATTAACCTGTCGGCAGCGGAGATGTAAAGCTTTTCACTTTATTCAAATACAGCCATATATCATCTCGGAATACGCCATAAACTACGCCTTCCCGAATAGCTTATTATTTATTGTTTCAAATTTCTTAAGTGACGGGATGTCCTGAGTATTGATGATGTGGTGGTCGGATTCTTTTACGAGTTAATAGAATTTTCGAAATTCCTCAGGTGTAGCGAAGAATGTGTGCCAAAGTGAATTTAAAATTAGGCGCATTTTCCAGTTAGATCGATTTTTCATAATTCAATTCAATGCTTATTTACAAAAATATTTTTTTCCTTTTACACGAAACAATAGCTAGGATTCAAGATCAATATTCGCAATGCTGAAGTAATCGTATGATTCATCGATTAGGATAACTCGTATCAGGAGGTGTTTTTTGAATTATCTGTTAGGATAAATCATGTCAGAAATAATTTTTTGAATTATTAATCAGGAAAAAAATCATATCAGGAAACATTTTTTGAATTATCGATCTGAAAAAAGTCGTACCAGGAAGAATGTTTTGAATTATCATTCAAGAAAAAATCGTATCAGAAAGTGGTTTTTGAATTATGTATTAGGAAAAAATCATATCAGGAGTGTTTTTTTTTCAATTATCTATTAGGGAAAAATTGTATCAAGACAAGTTTTTAGAATTTATCGATCAGCAGAAAATCGTATCAAGAAGTGTTTTTTTAATTATCCATCAGAAAATCTCACATCAGGAAGTATGTTTTGAATAACCGATTAGAGAAAACTCATATCAGGTGATGTTTTTTGAACTATCGATTAATGAAAAATCATATCAGGAAATATTTTTTTTGAGTTAAAAATTGGTGCGATACAAAAATGAATTAAACATTTCTTTTAAAATATGCAAATAGAGTTTCAATGACATTTGTTATACATTTTCATATTTTATAGTGTCACATTGAAAAAATAATAATAAAATAATGATAAAACTTTAATGGGAAAAATATTATCATTTCATATCTTCGAAAGTGACTAAACGGACTTGAACTAAAATTTAGCTGCTTGCAACGAAATTGTCAAATGATTAAAAAAATGATAACAATGTCATGTTTAGTTTAGTTATATTAACGTCCCGTTTTAAAGCAACACGAGGGCTACGTTGGGACGGACCTCGTCATTTTGAACCACTGTCAGATGACGAGGACGACACCTGAACTGGCACCCCCTTCTCCACACCAGTGGGAGGACGTTTGGAATGACAGATTTAACGTGCAAGAGACCCCTCACACAACAGTTCTTCGGTGGAATCAAGTCCCGAACCTGAAACCCTCCGGTTCCGAAGCCGAGACCTTACCACCAGGCCACCGCGGCCTCAGCAATGTCATGAAAAAGGTGATAGGAAAATACCAGAAAACAGCATGTTTTATTTCTTTAATTTGTCTATTTAGCCTTATTCTGGATACGAATAAATGAACATTTCTTTCTGTTCTGTCTCTCTCTCTCTTACTTTTAGACAGAATAGTAAACCAAATAAATGAATGATGCATCATTTTTTTTTTCAAGTAAAAGAACTATTTCTAATTTTTTTTGCAATAATGATTGTTGTAAAATCCTGATTTAGTTTTATAGAAGCGATATTTTTAATATACAAAAATAATTATAAATGTTCTAAAAATATTGAGTGAAATAATGTTTTTAATACATATTCTTCGTTTTTAAAAATATTACTTAGAATCGAAGAATTCTTATTCAGATTATTGTAGTAATTACAATATTAATCGATCACAAAAAATGACAGAAAACTTAAAAAGTACATTATATTTTTTAGCAAAACAATTAAACATTCGATGGAAAATTTCATCCATACACGATCTTCAGTGGAAATCGAAACATATATGAATGTTACAAGTCAAATATCCGTTCATCTTTAAGGTATCCGATTACGTTAAAAACCCTGATTATCACCCACATTGGCGAATTTTTTTTATTGTTATTTCGTATAGTTCTAACTTTCTACTTCCCAAAACAGTTCATGCATTCATGGAAACCGAAGGCCTGACCGATCATCCAGAGTCACATATTTTTTCAGCTTAAATTTATCTTTACTTTCAATTTTCTTAAAACGTTAATTTTCATAAAAACTCTCCACCGTTAACGTGATGTTTCAAAAATTAATAGAAGTGCTAACATAAAAATTTAAGTGTGTATTTCAAATAATATGGGCAATGAAATGAACCAAAAGTTTGATCGTTGGTGAAATACTTTTTCACTTATAAGAATTTTTAGAAAAATTAAATTGGAAATTTATGGAAAAATATATATATGCGTATGTTCTTACCCATAACTTTTTTGCATCTCAAAATTTTTCTTAGATTTTGGTTCATTTCATTCATCATTCCATTCTATAACTTGTGTAAAAAAGAAAATAGGATTGTTGCGCTACTATTTTGTGTAGAATGTTTACCGTTTTGATTAAATTTCATTAAAATTGACTGCAAATTTTCTCGTTTATCAAAATATATTATATTTTCAAATAATTGTTTTTTTATTTAGAGTGTTTATTATTAATAATACATCTAAAAACCATAAAGAGTTTCTAAGAAATCCCATTTTTCAAATTTTTTCCTTCGAACGTAGTCGGATACCTTAAATCTGTATGATTCAATGATGATTCGAGATCCTGTTCACAGCGTAGTACTCTACGCATCTTTATCCGTAATGTAAAGATTTCATCAATCATTATCTGTGATAATCGAGCAGTTTTTTAAGTAATGGATATCAATTTGGGAAGTTTTTAGCTAACTTTATGAGATTTTTTCACATTTATTTTAAAAAGTTGTTTTGCTTGGGATGATATTTTTGAGAAAAAAAACTAACTAAAAGATTTACAGCTTTTAGTTTTTGCATAAATGAAATGACGTTTTATGAAAGTTGTAGAAGAGTTAGGGAAGAAAGGTTTAGTTTAAAGATTTATCAAACAATGAGCTAAAAATTCATTAATAGCTTAAGAAAGATTTAATACTAGATAGCTGATAACTCGAAAATATACTACTTAATTCCTGAAATAAAAATTACTCGGCATTCATTTTTTAAATATTGGAGTTCGTCTAACCAACAACATGGGGTTTAATTATTATTATTATTATTATTTTTGCAGTGCGAATTTTAAAACGGCTAGAAGACAATTTCACATAATAGATTACTCACTCTCTAATTCAGAAAATACAGGAGAAATTGAGAAAGTACAATACAGAATTTCTATAAAAATATGAATTAGATCTTTATTCAGGATTCATTTGCCAAATGTTTTAAAATCAAAAATTAGAATTTGATAAAATGATATCTAAAGACATAAAATAGATGTTGATAAGTTAAATTTGTATTAAAATGTATGTAAATGAAAATATAAAATGTGTAACTCTTAAAAATCATATATTGCTGATAAAGAAGATTCAAACAATTCCCTAAATAAGTATGTTCGAATGTTAGAAATATATCATAATTTCACTCACATACACTCACACAAATTTTTTGATCGTATTCAACTATATTAAATTCGTGCCCTTAGTATCCTCATAGTAATATGGTCGAATTTATATCCAATAAGTTGATTATTGTTTAAAATATCATACTTCATATTTATTCTGTATACGCAAGAGTGTAACTTAGCTTTCCGATGTTTAAAATTAGCTAAAATTAGCTTAATAATAATTTATTTCGTGTTTATTTTATTGATTATTATTTACAATAGTGATTGATTAATTGGCACCTATACTTGACACATAATGATTACTGCATAACTTTAAATATTAAAAAAGGAATAAAAATATTCAAACTAATCTACATGATCTTGTTTCGAAGTTTATTTTTTTAGAAAATAGAATGAAAATAATAATAATTTTTGAAATCAGAATTTAAATTCGATTTTAAAATTATATTTTTTAATGATCTAAGTGTGAAAAAAAGAAGAAAGCAAGTTCCAGAAAACCCAGGCCGAGCTATAAAAATATATACGTAATGTTCCATAAAAGCGAGCTGAATAAAGCCATGCACTGGCGGAAAACCGCTCCAGCTGCCGAATTCAAAAACCTCCTGACAGTCATCCAAATATTCTGGTCGGTTTCAAAGTGAGAAAAGGACAGTTGTTGAAGTACCAAAGTTGCCCAGGGAATACCGAATACTTTTCAGCTGTTGAGGAATTTTAAAGCGATATTTCCTTCCTCTTTTTCTTTCGCTTTTTCTCCCTTTACCTGAGAAAAAAGTACTTTTTCTACTTATATTTTTGACGATAAGAGAAAGCTATATTTTTTTATGCCAGGCATATTTTCCAACTTTTGGTCATTTTGCTACGTTTGCAGCTATAGCAGCAGCCTTAAATAGGAATATATACATTGTTATATTTTTATATCAAAGAGGGAAAAAAGTGCCTTTAAGAATAAAATGAAAAATGAGAAATGTATGCAAGATATTTTTGAGCATTTTTAATGATTGAAATTAAAATTAATTGCTGACAAGATTTTGTGCTTTGTGTGGAACATTGTATTAGCTCAAATTTTATCGAAGCATTTTGAATTAATTCTTTTGTTGAATTTATATTGAAAATTGATTTTGGATTTTTGCTATTGAAAAACATTTTATTAATTATTTTTAAATTTTGAATCAATGTTCATTTTTTTGCCATTTCAGTATTAGTATTAATTAATATTCTAATTTTATCTATTTAAGATAAAATTAGATAAAATTGAAATTTAAGTAATACATAATTCAAAGGATCCAGCAATTGGATTTTTTTCCTTTTTTTTCTCTTACTCTTTAAATAAAATAAATAGCATTTTTGCTTTTTAAAATGCATTTTACCATCTAAAATACACCCAAAAAATATTATTATAAGTATTAATATTTTTAAATCTTCTGGAACAGTAATTTGAATATGAATTTTCAACATTTAAAGCTTTGTTATTACTTGCTGCAAAATTTTCTTCGTCAGCAACATTATTTTCAACATGAGCAAATTCTACTTTTTTTTCAGTTAACTTTATCAAAAGATACCTCAAGTTTTTTAAAGTTCTCCTTTCTATCTTGGCGTTATAAACCTCTTTATAACTCACCATACGTCTTTCAGATTATACTCGAAGTTATAAAAAATTGTAATGAAAATAGCTCAAAAGCTTCGAAGAAACAACTTGTTTTGGGAAGTATAAACAAATACATGGAATATTTAAGAATACAGTGAAAGATTGATATCAAAAAGGGATATTGGTATTTGGCTCAGCTTAAAATAATGTTTAAATAATTTAGTTGCTGTCGAACTTACTTTCTTGAACTATTTTACACTTTCGATTGCATGGAATTAGAAACTCGTTTTTTGATTCTTTGATTTATCACGGGAATCCAAATAAGGTATTTTAAAAAATAAAATGATACAGAAAATTTAAAATTACAAAAATCTCAAATAATAAGTTTGGTGGACTTTTGACTATTTAAAAGAGAAAAAAAATGAAAAAAAAATTCTTAAAATTTTAAAAATTTTCATTGTAGACAATTCTTTTTCAACTTGATCTCCATGAAACAGTAATTGCCGCAACATAAAACTGTAAATCAAACAGAAACTCATGCCAGTGTTAAGAAAGTAATTTCCCAAGAATTTATTCTAATGAAGTATCCGGTTGTTGAGTAATGATTCGGAAACATCATAAAAAAAACCGACCAATTTCATCGACCACAGAGATAATATTTTTCGAACTTCTTCGAATTAAAGACGTTTTCAATATCGACAGACGAAAAGTAGTGGCAGAAAAATATAGGAAAGTAATTAAATTTAGTAAATGGGAAATAATTTCATTAATTAAATACTAATTGAAGCCAAATATCAGAAAAAATCAAAGAAGGCACATTTTTGTGATTTTCTTTCCGCGTAATATAGGTGTTATTTATTCATTGAATTTTGATTGAATTTATGGGATATTCTATAAAGAAATATATGCTTACATCATTTCTTGATGGCCATTTTTTTAATTTCTCGTATAGTAAAGTATAATAAAATATATAAGTATAATAAAATTATAGTAATGGTAAAAAAATCAAAAAGAAATTCGAAACCGAGATTTTGACGAATGTCTACGCCTTAGACTTCCTGTCTGTCTGTCAAGCTGGAAAAAAGATAACTCAGAAACTAGTGAGCTACACGAAATTTTGTGTATGATTTTTATATCGAGTTTGTAGATTTCGATCAAAAACACAAAGCATTATATGAGAAGTTTATAATTTTATGAATATTTTTATGACCGTCTATTTTTCACGAATATGATACATAAAGACTATTTCTCAATTATAAAACCATATTTTTTTAATTTCATGCTGTCAAAATAAAAATTGTAATATTTAAACCTCTTTATTTCAAATCATCATTTCATATAAAATGTGAAATGTTTATTCGTAATAATATGGCATATATTTGCACTAGAATAATAATACTTTTTCATTCCATATATGTCTTAGATCGGAGGCGATGAACTCAATACTTAAGTTTACAGCATTAACACAACAACAGCGGACAAAACTGGCATCTGTTCACAAGTGATACAGAAGAAGACCGAAGTATTTAAGAACAATTATTATAAACAAAGAGATTCTGATAGAGATTTGTGTCGATTTAGGATAGAGAAATCTATGTATCTTTTTTAAAAGAATTCACATAGCTTGACAGTTCTTTTATCCCTTCACTCGGAGCAAAAGAACCGATTTTACTATTTTTACAGGTCTATTATAGCATTAATTAAATTGAAAAGATGGAATTGGATCTAGAAATAAATTTCAGAAAGAGAGACAGTTTGTCTGTATGTCTCTTATTCTTTCCCAACCCGTTCATCTGCCTGCGATGACACTTGGCCAGCTTATTGCTCACATCTACGGGATGGTAATAGGGAAAGTACAATTATCTAAAATAAAAAAAATAGTTTCTTTCATTACCATTCTGAAAGAGCATCAAGTTTCATAATTATAAAAGAATAAACCAAACTAATAAATAAAAATGAATAGTTGTTTGTTCATATTTTATGTACTGTCCTACCGTTCATCCTATTGCGATAAAACATTGCCAAATTATTGATTGATTGCACTGAATAATATTTTTATTATATTATATATTGGCACTTAGTATTACCGAAACCCAAGCTGCCGCAACGCTCTGCCAGCTAGTATATACATGTTAATATAGTATATACATGTGTGTGTTAAATAAAAACTAAAATCTAAAAACAGATAAATTAATAAAACTAACGACAAGATAAAAAGGGCCAATAAAATGGACTAGATATTGGGTTTACCAATTGAAGAAAAAAGAAATATTCAAAGAAAAATTTCAATATAGAGTTCCATGTTCATCAAGCTAAATATTCTGCAGAAGCATTTACCGAACTCTAAACACGCAAAACTAATTGGAACACTAGGAAAATTTCGCAGAATAAACTCTTAGTTTCCAAAACGCTCTGCTAAGTTTATTTTAATCAAGTACTCTGTTGTTGACTAAAGATTCGAAACATCTTGGAAGAAAGGCAAATTGCTTCACCCATCGCCAGACATTCCTCGAACATCGTCAAATTAAGGAGCCTTTCGGAGGAGGGAGAGGGGGTAGTCGAGGAAAAGAAGGGGAGAAGGATGCACGGAAGCTATTATATTTCGTAAATGAGAAATAGTTGCTTTAATTAAAAACTAATCGAGGGGCGATACCAAGAGAAATCAGAGTAGATTCAATTTTGTAATTTTCTCTCCTGTAATTAAGTTACTGTTCATTCAGTGATGCTGTCAAAGAGGATGTTTAAAGCAAAGATGACGAAATTGTTGTTTCATAATTTTTCAATATTTATTTTTCAATGTCACATGTCATTTTTGTCTGGGTTGAGGATCTTGAGACTAAAAAAAGTTATCTCGCCATGGTCCATTTCTTGGTGTCATATCCAGTGATGTTGATGTTGTGAGGTTTATTTGTTTATTTTAAAAGTGATGGCATGGCAGAAGATATTTTTGTTTATTTTCTTTTGAAATTGTTTGCTTTTGGTTTTTCCCTTCTTTCTTTTTTTATATTTTTGAAGAAATATTTTGTGATATTTTCAATGGATGCCTCATGTGACCTACATAGTTTTAAGGAGTTCCAATTTTTAAAACATCATTTTTTTAAAGTGAAAGACAGTTTAAATGATGTTTAATTTTACTTTGTTAAAGTTAAATAATTATTATCAGTTTATGAATTTCTAATTTGTTGAAAATCATTGTTCAGTGTTAAAGATTATACGACGTGGAAATAAAATATGCAAAAATATTATTTTGTGCTCGTTTAGACATAATATTACAATGCTTTATAAGATATTTATTTATTTATAATGTTAATTATATTACGCCATGAAGTGAGTTGATAAAAAACTGTTTTCTCCGAATAAGAATAATTTAAAAATTAATTAAGAATTAATTTATGAGAAAAAATTCATTTTTTTTTAAATTCATATATACAATTTTTGCTCTTCTTTATATTTTGTTTTTATCAACAAGTGGTGAGCAATTTTAGAATATGTCACATTTGAATACAATTATATCCCTGTATTGTATATATTGAATACAATTATATCCCGGTCATTGAAGGGAATGTGAGAAGAAATTCTTAAATGTAATCAAGATTTCATGCATGGAGCTTTATAGATTTTTGATCATATATTTTGTATGGAAAGCACTTGAGATACACGATAAACTTTATGCTATCTAATATCATGTCCAATCTTGGTCTTATTTAGCTTACAGAAAAACAGATACAGTAGGTTAGGCATACTAGATTCTATAAACAGCCGAGAAAAAATTAACCAAACTAAAAGTTTCTCAACAGCGTTTTCCAACAGTTAAACATGCAGAGATATTTAAGAAAACTTATCAAATGTTTAGAAAATTAAGAGTCGGATTAATAAGTAAAATCGTTTGAAAGGCCCTGCTAGTGAACAAATATTTGAAAACCGTTTTAAATGGGTGATAGCTATTGTTACGAAAAATTGTCGATTCGTTATGTGATGCAGAAAAGTCAACAAACGTGATAACGAAAAATTACGAATTTCTCCATGAAATATTACTGAAAAAGAATAGCTATTTATACAGAAAAAATAGCAGCAGTAATGAGTAACAACACATCAGCATACTGAAAATGGCTAATTAAATAACAATACAGTACAGAAAGGATTAGTCTAAAGGAACTGGAAAACATGAACTGCGATCAATACTTCAGAGAAGGAATTATCCTCTTTGACTCGATTTAGCTCATCGCATTCAACAAGTATTTGATAACAAATAGAATTTACAGACATTATAAACGTGTATCAATTTTTAAAAGAAATATCACCATAATTCTTTCCTTTTCCAGGTCCTTTATTTTTGGGGCCTTGGTAGCCATGTTATTTGCCAATTTTTTTATTATTATTACGAAACAATACTGATATTGGAGGAAAGAAATATTACAGACCCGCAAAGGTATTCTATATCTTAAATGAAAAATAGGTGATTTAATAAAAAGGACTAATCTTAAAGTAAAAACAGTTGGTAATATTTAATAAATTGATGAAGAAAAAAAACGAATATTACCATTTGTTTGCAAATATTACTACACTACTGTTTAAATTATTTCAGATTTTTACTTGCTTTTCTTAGAACATTGTTTGTTTGTTGGTTTTTTGTCTCTTTATAAGTTCCCTGAATTATTTGGCGATTTTTTGTTTACAATTTTTTTTTTAAATCAAAATTTCATTCGAATACTTTTGATGTTTTAATTCCGATTTTTTTTCATATTTCGTTGAAATATCATGTAACATAAATAAAAACTAGATGGAATTATCTAGGTACCGAAAACTATTTATAAACCTTCTCGCAATATGATTTATAAATTCAATTTCAAATATATTCTTTTAAACTTCTTTAGTTATAAAAACTTAAAAGTGTTGAAATTCTATAATTATCTTTTGAAAATCAGGTTTCAGACAAGCCTTTGGTGAGATTAACAGCCTGAATACAAAATTTTATAAAATAAAGCAAAACTTTTTTTAAAAAAAATTGAAAAAATATAAATTTCGGGAAACTGATATAAAATATTATTATGTAACTTGAAAAGAGAAAAAAAATTGAATCTCTTTATTTCCAAGAAATGATTTTGAGAAAAAAATAAGAGTTTTTTTCTATTTTGTTTTATTCAAAGATCGAATTTAGCTGAATTGAAATTGCTTTTCTATTTTCTTAAGTACTTTTCCGTAATGAATAGATGTTACAATTTCGAAAACTCATATTCTGAAATGGAATGTAAAATAAGTTATTATGTCGTAATAAAATGTAAGGAAATGTGGAAATTAGTTACAAATAATTTAATAAATTTTAAAAAATGTAAATAAATGTGCAAATTGAATTAAAAAAGTTAGTAATAATAAGGTTTAAATAAATTAATGATTGTTTGAATATAAAAAAGACGTTTTCTATCACATTAAATATATATAGATGCCTTATTTTTAATACTTGCTTTATTTTAAAAAAGTACATGAATTTATGATTTCTTTTTTATGTTTTAAAATTTTTATGGAAATATTAAATTGGATGTATGGTAAGAAGATTACTCATTGAAGAACAGGAGCAGAAAAGAAAAGACTACATAAAGTTTAACCATTCTTTATTCCAAGCAAAAAACCGAAGCACAAATATAGACGGCAAAACATTTCAAAACATAGGCGGCAGTTATACATAGACAGTGTTTACAGAAATCAACAACACATACAAATAACAAATTATTGTTAAAAAACGACATCAGTATAATCGTGCTAAGGGAGCAGCTTTAAATTTCTGCGTACAATCTTTTCTACAGAGTTAGATTTGACATTCGTTGGAGTACCTCTACTTATATAGCATCCAAAGAGAGAATCAAATCTTCATCGAAAATAAATAGCGTTCCATTCATCTACTTCCAACAGAGGAACATCAAAATACAAGCAATTTAAAGAACCATAATTTTTGCCTCCAAAAGATCCAAACTCGTCGCCAATATCGGTATCATTGTGCTGACATCTATTTGGTATCATTGAAAAATATTTGACTGTTTCTCTTTTCAACAAGGGGGTGCATGAGAGAAATTACAATTGAATAGAATTAACCGAATAATTACACAAGGAAATTTGATTAGGTTTCCATTCAAGATCTTAGCAATAAAAATTTCATATTTAAAATTGAATGTTCTTAAAATGAATGCTTTCACATTCTTCAACTTTTTATACTTTTTAGATATTGTTTTGTTTACATTCTGCTATTACGAGCCTGCAATTTTGCTTTTTGGCACATATAGCAACATAATAAGAAAGAATGATTTACAGTAATATGTATTAGACGGTGCCCATGTGTCATATTAGTAATCCCAGAGTTTGGCACAAACACTATTTGTCAACTTGGCGATGAATTTGACGACTTTGCGACATAATGAATATTACCTGCAACATCGAAAATTTCTCCGATCTGTCGATTAGAAACCGATATATGTAAAGAATGTCCAGAAGCTTTTAGCTACACCTTCTGGAGCTATCAAAGGCTGGCTATCTGAACCTGGGTGGAGATCAATTGAGTGGTCCTGAATTGGTTGTGGATAAGAGAAGGGAGGAATCACCTAGAGAATATCGAAGTAACGATGGAAAGATGAATTTCTGTGTGTCGTAGCCCGTTTGTTGTCGTCGTGTTTTGTGCCGTAGCCCGTTGTGTGAATTAATGTGTCGGCAGCTAAAGCAAAAATAGACAGAGGAGTAGAGAGATCTGCTTGACCGTAGACAGAATCTACAAGAATTTCTCCTGATGAATCTTATCTGACCGTTTTGTGTGCTGAGGACGTTGTCACTACCAAACTGTTTTCAGTAAAAGTAATTACTGGAAGTTTCGTTAAGAGAATACCGAAGCAAAGACGGAGTGCTGAATTGTCGTGTGCCATATTATGTCAAGCCTGTGTCGTGTGTCGTAACCCGTTGTGTCGTCGACGTGAACGTAGCAGTCTCGAACTGAGAAGTAATCACGTTGTGGGATGTAGTGAGTCGTCAGCTAAAACGAGAAGAGAAGGAGTGGAAGTTTCAGCGGCTTAGAGAGACATACCTGAAAGATTCCCTCTCCTGCTGAATCCTGTCTGGCCACTTTGTATGCTGTGGACGCCGCTACTAGATTTTTGGGTGTGAACTACTTTTGTTATTGTGGATTACTGTCTGCTGCCCTGTATATTTGTCTCGGCTGTATACTTTTATCTTCTGTAAATATTTGTTGTCTTGTGCAATAAATATCTGTTGTCTTTGTGCTTGACGTCCTGTAAATAAATGTCTACTAGAAGAGGACGTAAAATAACTTCTAAACGTCTTCTTCTAAAGGATTGATCATTGTGTTCTACACCGTACACACCCAATACAAGTAAATGAATGCAACGACGGATAGGAAATCCGTAAAACTATGAATATACAGTATCAGGCATATCCAAACTTACTCATACATTCATTTACGAGCCTTCTTCGATTCTTGATTAATCTCAAGAAATTTCAATCAAATTCTGAATACAACTATAAATATATCTTTTTCTGATTTCCCCATCTCTCTTTTGAAATTCTATGTTCGTTTAGTAGTCATTAAAGATTAAAGTCCAAAACAGCTTCAGTCAACTCTCATAGTTGACTTTGGTCAGCTAAACTACAAAGCTAAACAAGTCTAAGCCGAGCAGCCAAACTTTGACTTTTCATTCATGCCACAAAAGACAGTAAGGATTTTTTCTTCTAGAGAGGAGGTAAGCAAACAAGAGGCTGCAGGAAGTTTTGAAGAAAGCAAAGAATTTGGAAGTTGATTGGTGTTTCACTTGCAAACAGTGGATTGCCCTTGGAGGAGAAGAGTTTTGCGAGGTTTTAGAAAGAAAAGTGAATCTAGGTTCGCCGTGCCCTAAATAAAGTTGGCACAGTTACCATTGTGATTGCAAATGCCACTTCGAATAGACATTTTAAAAACTTAACATACGTAGAATACTGTTCTAGTAGAAATTATTTATCTTTTTTATTGAAGACGATTGCCAGGGTTTTTTATATACAGTGTTATGTGCAATCATATTATATCATAATACTATAGGGTTCTACATTTTATCCTTAAATTCCCTCACATATAAAATTTCATTTATTTGTACTATGAAATTTTATTTCCTTCATTTGAATGGTTTGTCTTCTTTTAATCAATGGGGAATATATTGGTGGTGATCGATAGTGAATATAGTGGTGGTGATCAATGGATAATATAGTGGTAGTGATCAATGGTGAATTTTACATTAATAATAATAAGTGTTGAATTTCACATTAATAAACATTAATTCCAAATTAATGAAAATTAATAGGTGATTTTACATTAATAAAAACTAATGCAAAATTTTATATAAATAAAAATTAATAGTGAATTTTGTATTAATAAAAATTAAGGGGAATTTTACATTAATAAAAATTAAAGGAGAATTTTACATTAATATTAGTAAAATCTTTTTAAATTCTAAATTAAAGATTGCCTGTATGGTCATTTTAATATGCTCATACAATTCATTAATATATTTATTGAAAACTAATATTCTAAAATATATCAATACATATGTTTTAAAATATATATTAATATATTTTGAAATCAGAAAAATTATACGACGAAAAAATTCACTATGTATGAAAATATCTTGTCAAATCTAGTATAAATTACAGATAGAGCTATAATTATTGCAGATATATGAGATTCGTTGCTCATATTTGGTTCATTCGTTCGTTCATATTTGGTGCTGCACAGTTATCAAAGTTTATTACATATTTGTTATTCAAATACAAAAGACATATTATTGTAAATTTTTGTTATATTTTGACATTTTCATTTAACTGTATCTTATGGCTTCTTCATTCCTTTCTGAAGTACTCACCCCCCCACCAATAAAAGTTCTATCAATGTAATTAAACAGAAATTTGAATCACCTTCTCTGGATGTTGAAAGAAAAAATGTGTGAGGTTAAGGGTTTTCATAAATCCTACTGATAATTTGTGCTTAATAATGAGTTTCAAAAAGTGGCTGATGATATACATTTAAACTATTATTTGTAAGTGATTATTAAACGAAATAATAAATATGTACTGTCACAGCTAATTTTGTCTCATTCAGTATTACAGATATTGTTAACAAATGGTATAAAGATTTCTGAAGCTGGAATTCAAGGCAAAACGCCTCGAAAGATTATGATCAATAGGTGATTTATGCCTTTTTATCAAAAGACTTTTAAAAAGATATTTTAATTCAACAAAGACCTCAGTAGAATAACTGCTGTAATTTTATAAATAGTTGAATAGGGACAGCTAATTTGATTCATCTAAAATCATGCATGAAAACTGAGAAATCCTTAAAGCTGTTAAGCAGTTTACCTTTAAAAACCTGTTTTATAGAAAGTAATTAAGTATTTCAACGGAATTGTCAGTCTTTTCCATTCGTTGTAAGTTGTTTCCGTTCATCGTTTTTAAGGCTGCATTGTACACACTCACATACTGTTAACAGAATTCAAAAATATAGATTAAGATTGATCACCATAATACTAGGACATTGATCTATGCTTTTTCTTCGATTTTAAGAATTTGAAAAATTGCATAGTGTTGACAAAATCTTAATATCAAATATTTATAAATAAAAATGAATATTTGACTGTATGTCTCTTTCGCGCTGTCGTTCCCTTTTTCCGATTTCAATAAAACTTATTACTTGAATACTCATTACTTGCAGTTATGGAATGGAGTAAAATTAAATGCTGGCTTTTCTGATTGTTTTGAATATATAAATACATTTAAAGATATGTTCCAACAATTTTTTCTGTAACAATCATTGAATTTCATAAAAATATGAAGATCAACGAGAACAATTTTTAAAATTATTTTTAAAATAACTGTATCTAGTATTTAATAAAAAGATAGGTTGCCATTATCAGATTCAGAAATCAATCAAAGCATTACGCTGAGACTTATATAGTTTTTTCGCGAATAAATTCCAATGGGAAGTTAATTTTGATACAAATACAAAAGTAGCTGATTCAAGAGTTTCTGACTCTTCATATTGTCTTTTCACTTAATATATTCGAATTAGTCGTAATACTTCTCAATGGGTAAAGACAATTTGTAGTTACAAATATATTTACAGTTCAAGAAATGAATAAAAAGAATTTTGATAGACATTTTATTCGAATTGATATTGTTCTTTCAATACATTGAAATATAAAATAAATCCTGGTTACAGTCTCGCCAAAGAAGATATTTTGATAAATATAACCAAACCAATAAAAAAAGATTTTTTTTACATCAATGGGATAAATTTTTTCACCTTTATTGTGAGAAAATATTATGGTTGCATTGCTCTTATAAGGATTCGTGTCTGATTTTAAGAATTTTTTTTTAGCACATTTTTTTCTTTAGGAAAATTATCTCATGAAAAATATGCTGAATATTCTTAAATAATCTATCACCCGAAAGTGGAAAATAGGAAAGTTTTTAAGGAAAATATCGATTTTGAATTAAAAATGAAAACGTTTTTTCAATTTTTTAACCATTCACATCTAAATTCACCGCTTTCTGAAAGGAAAGAGAGTCTGAAATGAATGTCGCTAAATTTTCTTTTCCAGTATATTTGTTGTACGTCAGAGATTTGGTGTAGTGATTGATGGTGTATTGCAACAATCGAGAATTTTAATTTTGATGTTGTACACATGTATACGATCGAGTTAAAATTCTACAAATTTAAAGGTACTACATGTATAAACGTTTGCATGTGATAGGAATGAGAAGACTAAAAGACCTATATTTCATCATACTAACATTTAAAGACGGTTTACTTCATTAAGGCTTGAAGCGCAATGAAAGAAATCGAATCTGCATTTGAATCTTTTTATTTTGTCCAATTGCTACCAATTTTGCAATCATTCAACGGTTTTGTTAAATACTTATACTCCACTTATCTAACCTTTGAAAATGATAGATATGTGCATTCTTCCTACTGAGATGCTTCATCCAAAACTGGATCGAAATCTCCAAAGTTTTGTCTCGTGTCTAAAATTTCATGTGTCTGTTGGGCTTGCTGTGACGCTTTATACTTCGTATATTAGAAAAAAAAATTGTTATATTGCATATGATTTCGTAACAACACAAAAAAAGAATTGTTATATGGCATATAATTCCGTAACAATACAAAAAAATTGTTATGTGGTATATAATTCCATAACAATACCATACATGGAATGAAGCATCGTTATTCCTTACCAGTTCTTGGCGGACGTCGTGCACCATATACGTACTGGCCATAGTTCTATTAACAATATCACCTTCAAGATTTAGAAGTAGAAATATTTATTACGATCAGGAACGAAAAAATAAAATAAAATAATGTTTTATTTCATGTGTCTCTTGAGCTTGCAAGACGCTTTATACTTCGTACATTAGAAATTAAGAATTTTGTTATATGGCATGTTTCTTCTTGTGAAGTATGAAATAATCATTTTATCCATTCTATCTTCCATTTGGAATGTTGATACAATGCATATCATAATAGATATTTACCTCAAAAAGAGAATCTTTCCTTTGAAAAATGATAGTAAGTTCAATTTGGAAAACCTTTTTTTTTTCATAAAATAAAATCAACGTTGCTTTTAATGCAATATATCAGTTATGAAGAGTCTAGAGTCTCAAAAGGATTACTCAAATTGCATAAATTAATTTAATTTATTTGACATTTTCAATATAATAATAACATTAGATTCTTTTTCTTTTTTCGTTTTTAGAATTTGTACACTGAAAGTCCGTTAAAAAAATCGATCAATTTCATTCATACTGGACATTTTGTGGCGTTTCAACAAACGATTTCTCAAGAGATTATAATAATTGTAAACACAGTATATGAAAAAAATGTCATATTCACAATAAATCTGCCATTCGTAAAGAAGAAATAAAATTAGCTAAACTGTCTTTCGATGAATGTGGGTGTGTTCGTGCATATATCACTCAAATGTTCGGAATCTGTCAACTCTAAGCCCAAACTCCCACCGAACAAAGACAGAAACGTGCGGGAAACGAAATGCGGCCAGTTGCAACTGTCAACCGTTTTCCAAGTTTACTCTTGACAGCGAGCTGGGAGGGAGGACGGGTTTCGAAACGAAAAGCATTCGGCTGGACGACCTTGAGAAGAATAGAAATGCAACTCCTTATTAAACGCCATTTCGGATGGATTCCAGACTTTCACAGACCGCCCCTGGCATTTAATGCATTTATTTTCCGCTCTAAAGTGCGGATGGAATAGAATATTAATCAACGACGGCCAGTAAAGTTATTCACAGTATTTTGAATTTATATAAATAATCCTTAGAAAAGATGTATAGTATGGTACTTTATTTAAACTTTTGCACTAGTAAATGTGCAATATATATATATATATATATATATATATATATATATATATATAGATAGATAGATACATTTCGTCAAGAAATTGCTTCACAATTTCATTCTATTCTATAGGCATTTTTAAGCTACCAAGTCCCCCATCATGCCGTGGCACAATGAAAAAATGATGAGAACCACCGTATGGTGGTTGAATCTCACCACCCTAGAGGGTGCATTAATTGGTGTAGGATTTGGATCCTCCCATCGATGACGAAACGTACTTCCTTCGGGAAGAGTTCTACCTAGGCCTTTGAAAGCCTTTAGGAATCAACCACAGTTCCCACCAGTATTGTTGTTGCGGTGGTCCAATATTGCAGTTTTCTTTATTCGCGTACTTTTATACCTGACTTAAATACCAAAATCAAAAATTAAATAAATAAAATGTTAAAATGATTTACCGTCTTGAATGATGCCAGAAGAATAAAGAAAAGAAATCGAAGGAATAATTTTCAAATAAAGTGATTAAACATGTGTAGTTATAATTTCTCACTGAGAATATCAGTTAGATATATCTGTTTGTAAATAATAAATTTTATCTGTTCTTCATTCAATTTGTTCATTTATCTGTTCTTCTTTATCGCAGGACACAATGTTCCCATTCTACCCTTATAATGCAATGGACGACTACAGAGCCAAGACTATGTCCAGAGCAGAAGAGTCGAAACAGTTGAACAGAATACATACTCCGAGAGCTCAAGATAAACACCGTTGACGTTATGATTTGGAACGCAGAATGGTGTCTTACAGTCATTGAGACCTCGAGTGAATTTATACCCCAATCAGAAAGGTTGGTCTTTTCGAGAAGCTCTTAAGGAGGTATTTTGGGTCCTATCAAGTGTTTTGCAGTTTCTCCGACATCACGTATAAAATGAAATTTGATCCAGCCTCCCGGGAAAGAAAACCGAAAGATGTCCATATTTTGCGTATGAATCCGTACCATGATCCGGTGAAGCAAACCGACATGGAAGTTGGATGTAATCAAGATGTCATTGTTGGACGTAATCAAGGTGTCGTTCTTCCGGAAATGAAGGCAAAGAAAGTTTACAAAGGACCTTTGACACACTCCAGACACAAATATCAACGAGACGCTGTCTTTTGGAGAGGGAAATAATGCGCATAAAGAAAGTTTACAGTGTTCAGAATCCGAATAGTCAAAGCAACGATCCAAACCCAGAGTTTGCGGGTTTGATGTCTACCATAGCTGTTATATCAAAAGTATCGATTTTTGGTTTGTGTAGTGATTTATTGTTTCTTTATGTTCTCTAACTTTCTAGACCTTTCTTTGTTGTCTAAATTACTTGTTTCTGTGATATTCTGTTCGTGTATAAAACCTGATATCGACTAGTCGTGTCCAACTTTACGACCTTGTAAAGTTGCCAATCTTTACTTTCCATCAATAAAATTGTTTGGTAGTTAAAAGCTGATGTTGTGGTTATTTAAATCTTCGTTACAACATATATAGATAGATTTATATGCATAAATATAGTACTGTGTAATCTGATAGTCAAGTAATTGCTTAAAATGCATTTAAACTGGTTTTTAAGAACACTATTTTGGAACTCGGTTTATTTTTAGATGGTCCTAAGCCAGCTTCGGGTTTTTTATAAATGTTAATGATTGGGAAATATGAGCCATGTGAGAATTTGATGTTTTTCTGCCAAATTGATATCGCATGACTGAAAACAAATATTTGAAAAAACTTCTCTTTCTATGTGATTTTTAAAAATTGTTTGAAATGATATACTAATATTTATAAACATCAACAAAGGATTAGATAAGATCTAAAAAAACATACATACCTCTAGAATTATGTGTACTGTTTCAAGACACATTGCCTGAAGGCAAATCAAAGAAAGACAGAAACAATTTTTATTTAATCAAGAAACTTTTCTTCAGCCTAGAAGAAAAAATTTCATGCTAATTAAATTAATTAAAGCAACAGCCGAGCGAAGAGGAGCATTCTTTTTGAAATTAATACAAAACTTTAACACCAGATCATTGTTCAAAACAGATGAATTTTTTTTTAAAATGTAAGGAATCAATTAGTACAAATTAAAATTTCTTTTCATTGCAAAGGAAAGCTGTTTGAATTCGACGAAGGAGAAAACTGTGAATAATTGAGCATTTGAAAGATTTTATTCATTTATTTACGATTCCGATGTGCTGACCTGTTTTTATATCGGTAACGAAAGTTGCATTTAAAAAAGATTTATTTGATATATATGTATATTGTTATGGAATTTCACTTTTTTAGCTTGTAGTGGATGTATGGTGTGAAAACATGTTAGAAAAAAACAATGATATCTATTAAACTCGAAGATACAGACGACGAATACAAAGATAACTATATACAGCCGAGACGTCGGCTATATACAGCACACTACAACAAACAGTAGTACCAGATAATAAGCGACCACAGCACACAAAGCGGCTAGATAGAATACAGCATGAGAAGGGATCCTTGAAACTTTGCTATAAGGTCTCTCCAAACGGGTGTAATTTTCTACTGTATTCTCACCTTAGCTGTATCCAGTTACCAATTCTCTACTTCACTAATAGCTATTTCTCACTTTACTTTATGCTGCCAACAAGAATCGGCACACAGCGCTGGGACTCCGCCGTTACTTCGCTATCCTCTCAAAGATCCAATGCATGACTATGACTCCAACTATGGCTAATGGTTCACTTCAATTCATTGCAGCTTGAGATTCTCGGCCTTTTATAGTTTCTAGGAGATGGCGCAAGACGTTTCTGGGAGTATCTCAGTTCCTATTGGTCAGATCGTTAAAATTCAGGAAATGTCCAGCATTGTCCATTTTATCACCAAAAATGACATATGTTCAGCAAGTTTGTCGTCAAGGTCTAGGATAACTGGTTCAGTATCCAATACATATGGTTGAAAAAATTAACCTTTCCGGTAATAGAACTAACCGCAAGGGGAAACCACTTTACAGACTTGTAACAGTATATTATGAAGTAAAAGGTTTATTTAATAAGAGCACTTTCTGTCAGTATTTGAATAAAGAAATTTTCCCAATTGTGAGAAATATTATATCAGAATTAATTTATAACAATGCTAAAGCTGTGGTGGTTTGGTCTTAAGGTTAAGCCTTTGGAACCGGATGTTTTCAGGTTCCAGAGTTGATTTCACCGAAGAACCAGCGTGTAAGGGGTTGTTCATTACATCTGGGAGAACGAACGTCCTCATACTAGGGTAGTGCGGGGATTTGGAGAGGTGATGTCAGATCCGGTGTCATCTTCGTCATCTGACAGTAGTTCAAAGTTACGAGGTCCAACCTACATTAGCCTTAGCGTTGCTTTAAAAAAGCTTTGATGTAATTAAATTAAACTAAATTAATGAAATATCCACATTTAATTTACACTTATTTTAGATCATAATAATATTCGATATGAACTAATATTTCAGAGCTGAAAATCGTCGACAGTAGTTGAGTGCAGGTAGCAATAGGTGGATACATTTCTCGTGCCGTTGCCTTATGTAGCATTTAAATAAATGGACGAATATATGTTCAAACAATCGTCCAATTTATAATTATTAATTGTTCGTTTTCTTTCTATAGATTAAACTTTACTGTACTTTCATAAAAAAATAAGTATATACATATGGTTTTTGAAACCAAAAGCAATGATGAAATTGAATTTATCTAAAATGTAATACCAGATTCTTTATATTACTGTGAGAGAATTTATGAATTTTTTTTATCTGCGCGTTATGCGAATTGTCATAGAAAAGCACTGCATTCTGTGATGATTTGACAACTATAATTCTATGTAAATACGTATATTTTTTAACCCTTCAGAATTTCTATAAAAACTATTTCTGAATACAAATAAACACTTCTTAAATATTATAAACACAGAAATTTTATTTTAAATAAACAAGCATAAAAAACGAAATTATGATGGAAATGAGTAAATTAAATTTTAACCAATTCTTAATATAACCTAATTTTAAATAAAATGAAGGGTTTTTAATCAATGCTGACATTTATTGTGACTGACTTATTATTTTGCTATCAGTGCATCTCTCCACTATACTTTCGTTTTGATTTTTTGGTAAAAAATAAGTATTCCTTACTTTTAAATTTATTCCCTAATGCTATACTTGTAAAAACTACTACTGTTTTATATTTTTTTATATCTTCCATAACACTTTATAGTACATTATTATTATTAATTGGAAAGTTTACAAACAATCAGTTTATCTAAATAGCTTCAAGAGGATGATGTTTTAAGGAATCATAATTAAAAATAATCAATTAATTGATAACTTAATTCAGAAACTTTTTCAAAATGTTATATTATCACTTTGAAAACGTGGCATACGAAACTTCGGAACCCTTTACTGCTATTAAAATTTAAAAGGAATTTTGATGGCTGAATTCCCTCTTTATGAACTCTTTATAAACAATAACTCATTGTAATTTCACTATTTATAAACAATAAAAACAAAGCAAATGAATTAAAAAAGAATAAATTAACATGAGTAGTAATGAATAAAGTTTTATCGCTAAAACGAAGTATTAATTGAATAAATTCTACATTTTAAATTAATTCATTATAACTAGATTAACTAAATAAATTAATTATAATTAGATTAGTTAAATCAATTAATTATAATTAGATTAATTGAATCAATTAATTATAAATTTAAAATAATTATTTTTTTAAAATTATGATTTGATTAAGTCATATTTATTATTTTACTTAGCTCTGAAATACCTATTTTGCTTAGCATTTCTCAATTACTCGACATCAATTACTGACATATTTTATATATAAAGATTTGATAATTTTATAATGTTTCCTGGATAGATGAAAAACTAAATCGTCGCTTTTTTTCAAGAGTTGTCGGAAATAATGATTATTATTTTCTTATTTTATGGTGATCATTACTGATGCTGAAATATTTTTATTACATTAAATGAGTCAAATGCATAATGGTAATTTAAACTATGATAGCGACTTTTTCTTTTATCAAAATTTTGGAATTAAATGAGATTCAGATTTTACATTATTTTTTATTCAATTATAAGTAATTCAATTACAATAAATCTAATAATAAAATTCTAAAATACATATTTTGAAATATTTTTTATTATTCAATAGGAAAAAAATGTATTGTTATTGCGAATGTTACATAAATAAAAGCATCGAATTTATGTCGCAGATTTGAAGAAAACGAATTAGAATGTTGCGTTTGTGAATAAAGCAGTATCTACTTTTCGATCGAAAATTGAATTTTGTTGTCTGATGAAGTGTCCGAATGAATCAACAATTATAATAAAATTTTCCTTGTCGTTGTTATTGCAGTTTCAAAAAGAATAAATATATTACTCAAATACGGAAGCATTTTAGATTAATCGAGAGAGTAAAATAAGTGTTTTTACTCGAGTGCAGGAGAGAGAATTTCGTTCGATTTTTCACTGAACTCTTTCGAAATGTTTTGGATTGTTAAACATTTTTTTAAATAAAAAATAACTAAGAATATATAAAAATTATATATCGAATTAATTTCTTGTATTTAAAGTATTAAAAAAGAGAAAATATTTTATATCTCAAATAATTTGTATATGTCAAAAAATTTGATGAATCTCTCCATTACAGATTTACATGCATACGAATTTTTGGAATTATGTTTGACTGCCTATCTGCGATTACGATAGCTGAAGAATTACTTAGGAAAACATTTGGCTCTCCTGAAAGAAATTCTGTCTGGCTTTCCAAATGCATATGATCGTGACAATTTTAAAATTTAAGAAAAAAGTCAGATACATATGATTTATTGCACAGATTTAGAAATTAGTGTAAATTTGTATTAAATCTGCCAAAATTTGTCTGTAGTTGCTCAGCCCATTCTCACTCCTGTCAATAATCTATTTAAAAATGTAGTGACTTAAATAAATGAATGAAAATTAGTAGCTGATTGCTAGGTATTTTGAAAATGCACACACACACACAGTTGTAGTAGTTGTTGATGAAAGTTGGCATATAATTCTAGCATTTAAAATAAAGGTACTTTTAATATTTTGAACGAAATCCGTCAAACTTCTGGCTGTGTGTCCGTTTGTACTTTCTTTTGCGTGGAGGTTCAATAAATTATACACAATGAATTAACTCAAAGAGATTCTGTATGCAATTTTATGACTACAACTGTAGATTTGTGAAAACTTTCGATGTTAATCGACCGGTAAAATGGCATCTAAAATAAATATTTTAGATTCAGTGAATATGACAGATTGATTCAAATGATGTGTATTTCCAAACCTTTGTTCACTATTCCCATGTAAATTATTCGAGGCTTTACTCAATGTCTGCAGTTTTATGCAGAGGAAAGACGACAACTATTATTGGAGAGTATATAAGAAGATAGCACTTCTGTTGATCTTTCAAAATTTTCGATTTCTTCCTGAAGTTTGGAAAGTGTTATTTCTTCGGTATAATCATCAAACTACGTAACAACTATTTGAGTTCAAAATGCATGTGAAAACTTTATAACAATGAAAGTTGGCATGAAATAGTGAGAAAGTGAATGAGTTGTAAGAAAAAACAAAATTGCATTATGTATTTATGTAAAATTTACTTTACACCTATAAATAACATTTACGTAATATACCTATAAATACTTATTTATAATAAAATGTTTTTCTGCCAATTTGTAAAAAAAAATAAACATTAATCTGCGTATTTCCAGTAAGAAATAAATGTTTATCTGAACAATTTGGAGTTTGAAAGAAAATGAAAAGCAATCTGTCTAAAAGTAATCTCTATTTGGATCAAGCACCAGATTGAAAGTTATTATAAGGTAGATACAATTGGTGTTCAAATGAGAAGGTATGAAACATCCCCGCAACGTAACTTTTAACATGTTTGCTTCTGGGGGAACGTATCGTGACCTCCTTGGATGCGATTGGAGTCTCCGGCATAGATCGGAGCATGCGCAGGAGAGAGCAGAGGTTCTTATAAAGAATGCCGTCCTATTGAGTAATAATGTTGAATTACTCTAGAACAAAAGAAGAACTAATTCCGATGTGTACTGTGAGACACTCCAAAGACTAAACAGGTCCATCAAGAACATGACCGGAGCTATTCACGATCATGCTTCACAGGTTCACACGTCTCCAGGCTCACACATGCGAAACTGCTCAAGTTCAAGTGGGTGCAGCCCGAGTATCCCTCTACAGCCTGGGCATGCCACCCTGCGATTTTCATGAGTTTTTTCCAGTAAGAAAACAAGAAATGAAATAGCTTCAACTCAAAATTCAAACTCAAAGAAGCTGTGAAGAGTCGGGTCTCGTTACGCCACAGAAATTTTGGAACAAGAAATCCTTCTTTTTGTTAATTAATTCGATCGTTGTGTTCAGGCCCGTGGTGTATACTTTGAATAAAGATTTCATTTATACCCAAGGTGCGTTTCATACCTTTTCTTTCGATCACGCTTTGAATAAGGTATCATATGCTTGAAATGCACGAAATGTATTTTTTCGTTTGCTCCCCAGATTTTCATTCGTTTGGTCCCCAGAAAAAAACATCAGAAAGGGAAAATTTTCAAATCGATGAACTCAAGGACCTTGTGAAGGACTTGGTCTCTTCAAGGCCGCCAAACTCAATGACTTTATGAGGGACTGGGTATCATCACAGTCACATTAATTCTGGAACAAGGAATCCTTCAGCCAGTTGATCAATGGAATCGTAGTGCTTAGGCTTGTGGTTTATGTTTTAAATACATTCTTTATTTACACTCTTTTCATTTGAACACTCCTTGTAGATTATCTATGTATGCAGTAGCTGAATAAGTATAATTATTGGTTCCAATAATTATACTTATTCAGCTACTGCATCATAAGTATAATTATTGGTTCCAATAATCATTGTTTTGGATATATACAACTAAGCTGACCAACCAACAAGTTTGAGTTTTAACTTTTTTCACTGACATTATCACTAATTTTGCTACTGATTTAACTTCGCTATTTAAAAACATAAAACAAGATATCCTAATTAGCCAAATGTTCAATATCCTGTCTAAAATTATAGATAAATAAATGAAACTATCACTGAATTAAAATTTAGGCATATAAAAATATTACAGTTTTGAAAGTTCATCAGTGAATTTAGAAAACTATCATCTAAATAAACAGTTATGTTTCCCATGTAAAACAAAAACCTAATTCTTATTTTATGAAAGTTGAAAGAGCAAGTACAAGGCATTCAGAGCACACATACGTTTGGATTAGAGTATGTTATATAACATGACACTTTCTACGCCATCTCCAATATTAAGTACTGGTGATGAAAATAAGAAAATTCTGTCTCAAGGTTTAAGCATTATATATTATAGATGTTTAAACTAAATGAAGATAAAACGCTCCAGGGATAATAGTGTAACTTGCTTTGGTAATTCAAACATGCAGAAGCATATTTTTATGACTTTACATGATATTAAGTTTCTTTGTTGCTTGAAAAAATTTTAAAGCAAATGCTATTTTAAATTTTGTTTTAAAACTAAAACAACTTTTGAGTTATGATGTTTAGTTTGGTTTACATGGTGGATACTCTCCAAACATTTAATATGAGTTTTTTTTCAAAAATTAATGCTTTTGTATCGCAAAAAAAAGCGTCGTCTTTATAATAGTTTAAATTACTGTGCTGGTGGCTCCATGGTATAAAGGTAGCGTGTTTTCCTTGCGATCTGGGCGTCCCGGTTGGGAAATAGTTGCTATTGTTCTGAGCTTTAGTTCTAATGTGCGTGAATGTGTGACTGAGTATAAAGACTTTACATGACATGCAAGCGAATGTGACACTTAAAGCAGATAAGGCGCACTCTTAGTCCTAGTCAAATCGCTGGTAGATTACTGTCAGTGGTGTTTAAAGTGCCATAAATCATAACACAAATTGCTAAGTGTTTAAGTGATAGTGTAACATACTTTATAAACGAAGGGAGTAAATTTTTAGAAGATGGTTCATCAAACTTATTAAATATTACTAACTTGATTTGTTTATTTATTGGTTATTTAACTAATTAAGATTATTTCATTATGAGAAGAAATACGAAACAAACCATCTATAATTTTTCTTTAACGAAATGTTTGAAGAGAAACCAGGACAACTTTCATAACTGCATATAAAAATGTAATTTGCCAAAGACTTACAAGGGGTTGGTTAGAATAAGGTAAATTCGTCTAAAATATTTACAAATTTTGATTTTGATACATTCCCAAATGCCTTCCCTAACTTGCTTTTCATATACTTTTGACCATGATCTCGACTTTTGACATCTCTCGATTAAATTTCTATAAAATTAATGATCAATTAATCGAATATTAATTATATAAATTATATTATTTATATAAAATCTATATATTTTATAGCAAAAAGTAAAGGATCAATCCCCAAATCATAACTATTGGATAAATATAAAGCAAGTTCTTAGCTGTAAATATTTTTTCAATTATTATTCAGCTGCATGTCATATTTTAGTATATCATTAACTATTAAACTTATATGTTGAATCGGTTAGAAATGATCTTTAACTCCATTCCACCTCACCCTAAATCCGCATAGTCGATTTAATTTAATAGTTTACTGTAATTATTTTTTTTTACAAACTTGTGTATTACATAGTTTATACAAAGCAATGCTTCTAACTATGCCCAATTTTTGTGTATTTTTGTCAAAAACCACATAACCATAAACTTAAATTTGTAATTTTGAAATTTAGGTTTAATAAAAGAATTACATATTTAATGCTTTATATATTAAATATTTTATGAATTAATATATATTATATATCAATGCTTTGTATTAAATATTTAATGCATGTATATAATGCATTAATATAGGATAATCTATATAAATAAAAATGAATGATTGACTGTCTTATGCGCTGCTACACCACTCATCCATTCCGATAAAACTTTAACAGCATATTGCTTGCACTTGCGCGAAGTTTATAGACATGATGCAATCACCTAACGTATAAAAATTATTTTCAGATCTAGTTACCATATCTATTAACCTTGGATTAACCACCAAATAACTCGCCAAGGAGACGCAATATATTCAATAAAGATACTTAATTCAAGCTAGAGGTAAATATTTAGTAGCTATTGTATGTGAATGCAATATAAGTCTTTCATAGAGGTAATAGTTTTATTAAAGATTTGCGATAAAGTTTTAAGGGGGCCAGTCCCTTAGGTTTGAAACATTAACTAAACAAGTAATTAAATTTTAGCGTTTTTTGCAATAACTTCCCAAAATATTATAGTACAAATAATTTTGCATCATCTCAGTTTTCAAAAAATTATTTTTCCAACTATATTAAAGATTTTATGTTATAAATATATTTTCTATGTTTGATCAGTTAAAAAACATTGTAATCACATTTTCTAATATTAAATTTGATGATACTGAACGAATATCAAACGATATCACGAGATACAATAAATAATTTCTTTCTTTACTATTCAGAAAGAACACAAATCTTTGCAATTCTAAAAAAATGCACGAATCTAATATACAATAATAAATATTTTTGGTAGAATAGAATGAATACTGTTTATGCTTGTTTTTTATATATCCTTCAATTTCAATTAATGTATTTATTGCGACAAGAAATTAAATATCATTCTTCCTATCATGCTTCATTAAACAAGATAACTATTTCAAATTCCAAACGATGCTTCCAAAGATTATTTCTTCTGTGGCAGCAACACGCCGGGTACCAGCTAGTTCTTCATAGAACGTACTTAACCTAGCTTTAATTATTTCCTCCACATTTTTTTACTACCAATTGATTTCGGTCAGTTTTAAAATCAGGCAATAAACATGTTTCTTGAACACTTCATAGTTTCCATACTAATTTTGGTTTCCACAATAAAATATATTTTTATTTCCCAAATAATTATTAATTCCTTTAATTTAGGAAAGCACCATCAGTTCTTTAAAGAACTAATCTGCTTTATTATTCTAAAATTATTTTCAACTAAAGTCGATTTTAAGAAGATCTGTTAAAGAAAAAACTTGTTTTGACCATAAATGTTTAAACAATTTTCGAAAAATGCTTCTAATTCTAAAGGATAAACATGTTTATTCAAGAAAATATATTGTTAAAAGCCTTAAGGATTTAATTCTTTGTTTCATTAATTTTTCTGATGAGCATTTTCACAAATACATGTATGAACTTAAAATACGTTACCTATTTAAAAATCAAAATGTGAACTCGACCTTTATATTTATTTTCAAAAATTCTTTCAATGCAAAATTACAAAAAAAAGGTCTTTAATTATTCCCAAGAATTCACAAATTCCCTCGTATACTCATTAATAAATAAACCTCAGAATTTTTAACCGCGTGCCATTGGTAAAATATAGCTGTGCATCTATTAGTACAAATATAATCTCTGGTAGTTGTTTCGCTATGAATTGTTGGAATGCAACTACCACAGAAGTAACAGAAAACGGAATATGTATTTTGGATATATTTTTGACGATCGATTCAAATAAAAATTTGATATAAAATTAAAATTCAAATCATAAAATCGTATACATAATTTTATACATTTAAGTCATTGCGTTTCCAAATTTTCTGGTACGCATGTTCGTAAAAGTACAAAATGGCAAACTGATTTGATATCGAATTGATAAAACTCTACGCATCGATATTTGATAAATGCTAAATTTACGAATTTAATTTTATCCAACTATATTTTAGGCAGCTATTGTTTTTATTTATTTTTAGAAAGATGAAATATAAAATTGCAAAGCTTAAATGCATTTGGATGTTAATTGAAAATCAAAAAGAAAACTCCTTCAAAAAAAAAAAAAAGAAAAAAAAAGAAAAAGATGAAATACGGTAAATCAAATAAACAAATGAACAATTTACAGGTTTGAAAACTCAATTTACACGAAAAAAATATACCTTATAGAGCAGGGCATGAGGTGTAAAACTGAATTTTGGATGAGATTTAGTATAATGGTTGTATGTATTTAGAATATTCACTCACGAAAACATTAAACTCAACTGTCAGTTAATTTCGTGAAATTGGCCCTCACACTTTTTGCATGCTTATACAGGGTGTCTCAAATATATTGTTAGCGACTTTTATTCCTTAAATATTGATTATAGGCATATAATGTAAATTACAAAGTTGCGTAAATAAGTGCAAAATGTTATAAAAGGGGTTAAGTTTTCAGGCGAATAACCTTTTAAAAAATACACAATTTAAATTATTATCGGACCATGTACAAAAAAATTTCCCGGGAGTAAAATGTGAACCATCTATATCTATACTTATAATAAAGCTCAACGTGTGTGCGTGTGTGTGTGTGTGTGTTGGCGCTCTGCAGGCCAGACCGTTGGACCTACAGCTACCAAATTTGGTACCTGTATACCTTGGAGGTCCGGAATGTGCACCTCGGAGCCCTTTTTTCGAATTTTTAATTAGAATTTGAATTAATTAAAATTTAAGCAAAATTTCGACGTTTTTTCGCTATAACTTCCGAAAATATGATCGCATAAACATGATTTTTACATCAATTTAAAGATTAAAAAATTAGCCTTCTAATGGTATCAGTGTTTTAATGTAAAACTCAAGCTTCTATTTTTAACAAATTTTTAAAGAAATATTTTAACCATGTTTTTTTAGCACGTGACTGGATAAAATAAAAGAATACCGGAAGCTCAAATAAAAAAAAATTATCATCGCAAAATAAATCTGCAGAAATGCAACTTTCAGCACGTGACTGGATAAAATAAAATAAATATAAAATGTGATATTTTCTTTAAAAAATAAATGCAAAGCAAAGGTTTCTACAATCGTTTACAATATCATTAACTCATTAAATCTTCTTTATTTACGGTAAACCTGATTGAAATTAGACAGGATATGCATTGAAATCCCGACTTAATGGCATATTTATGTAATCATTTGCAATATCTGTATCATTAATTTAATACTTTTTTTCCCTTTCTCGCTTTCTTTAAAAAAACATATTTAATATTTTGGCAACATCATCGAAATTTTTTTTTTAATATTTTGGAAGCATAACCGAGGGTTAAAACTGACTGATTTATAAAATTAAAGAATATTATTAGGAAATGGTGTACTTTTAGAACTTTCCGTCCATCATCTTAAAGAAAATATTAATTTCAGGTCAATCAATGCCCGGAATTACTTCAAGGCTAATGAATATGTGATTTAATTGAAAATTTTAGAACGCTTTACTCATGGCGAACCAGCTGGTCGCCAAAGGCGGCTAGTTTTTTAATAAAGTCATGTACAAAATTTCTGAATTTTATTATGAAAACTCTCAAGGATATGTTAAAACAAATTTGGTGGCCAATCACAAATTAAAATGCAAATGTTTACAGTTTCAGTGCAGATGACTAGACTCAGGAATGCATTCTAAATAGCTAAAATATGCGTCATATCTTTAATTTTAAATAAAAATTTTAAAATCATACTTTAAAATTTTATTTCATAAATTACAGAATATAACTTTAAAATAGCACAGTCAATGAACTTGTAAAAATACTTATGTAATGCTTACTTTAAATTTTTATTTCTACAAATTTTTTTAATCAATGAGTTGCAAAGTTTTATTTATTCATACAATCATTACTTTCCTTGTTAATTTGTGTACGACCTCTAAAACACGAACGCCCAACATGATATTTCCTTTCTGCAAACTCATATCCAGGTGTCGAAAAGTGGTTTAAGTCATCATTTATGTAGTTTCATAACTTTGTCACTTTTTGTGATAAATTGCTGAAATTTTGTGATAAATTGCACCTTATTATAGGATAAATTTTCTTTTTGTACGAGGTCAGTATAAAAATTTAAATTTTGTATTTTTTATATTTGATCTTAGGAGAATTTTAGTTGATCTCATAATATCTTGCACCTTTTTTTATGGAATTGGCAATTTACAGTATATGTCTATGATCAAAATTTAATGAATAAAAGCTGCGGTCAAGGTTTTTGATACATCTTGTATAAAATAATATGTCACCGTTATTGCGTGTCCTAATGATATAGTGGCTAATGAGCTGGTGTAACATTCACAAGACCTTGGTTACATCCTGGACAATTACGTTTACACTTTTTATTATGCGAGAACATGATTCCTTATTCATTCGGAGGCTTTGAATAGTTAAAACTTGAAACCCCGTAGGCGATATTCATCAACATCTATTTAACACATATATTTTTACCTGCTTTTATCAGTATTGCACTATTATTACGTACGTATGCTTCTTTGAAAGCAGATGCGATTTTAAAATATTGACCTGCTTTTGCCAATATTGTGTTATTATTAAGCATGCTTCTATGAAAACAGATGCGTTTTTAAAGGATTGACCTGCTTTTATCAGTATTGCATTTCTAATTTTGCTACTTGTATCAGTAATGGAATGAAAGTTTCTAAGCTATCATTGCTCTGACAGAAAAATGGTTGAAAATAATATTGATATTGGTGTCACAAGTTCTTTGAGGAAGCAAGAAAAACTATTGAGAATAGTTTAGTTTAATCAAGTTTACAAGTTACAAGTTTCAAGTTAACAAATCAAGTTTAGTTCATCAGAAACGGTTACTGGCGACAATGACAACGCAGAAGAATACCAACGGTCTTTGCAAAAAGACACAAACCAACTAGATCCATCAAATAGAGAAGAAGAAATAAAACAACTCAAAAGCATGTGCGGTTTAATATCAAGTTAAAACTTTATAGAAGAGATCTTAAGTTGCTGAACCAAATAATATAGGGGACTCTGTCTGTCTATAGGGGACTTATCTTTTCTCGAATTCCATATCTCATGCAAGCAGTAGAAATAATTGCGAGACTATTAACGAATAGGTACATGATATTTGTTATTCTATCGCAAGAGAAGGATACGGAGGAGCAAATTGAGTAACTTGTGAGTTTGCGAAAATTTAAATTAAAAAATTGTTTAATATCTCAATGGAGTAGAAACGAATGTTTTACAATAACATTTGTAATAATCAAGGATACAGAAATTAGAAACGCAAAATTAGACATAAAAATATTTCTTATATTATTTTTTTTACTTTCTAAATTATTTCAAAATATTTAGCAATTTTCAAACGGTTTTAATATGTTTTTCAATTAAATGTGTTTCAATTTTAATATGTTTTTCAATCACGTGTTCCAGAGCCTTGAATTGCTAAGAAGCGTCATTGATGGACAGCCCCATGCTACGAAAGACTGGTGACCCAATTGAGGGAAATTTTTGCTGAATGATTGGCAGATGGAGTACTGACGTGGACGAACAAAGATAAAGAAGGCGGAATTTGGACAATAATAAAGTGCCGGATGGTCTTTTGAACAGTGGGAGAGACCTTTGGATTGAGGTTGTAGCATTTTGATGCTCCACCCTGATAGCTGTTCTTGCTAACACCCTGTTAGCGGCTTCTGGTGTTTTTATCCAAATCCATGGAGAACTGTTTATATGAACTCTTTTCAAACTAGACCAACATTCATCTGTTGTGTACTTAGCAAATAATTAATATAGATTAAAACAGTTTTTTCTTCCATAAATATATATGACTGTAAATATTTGTCTGAAATTCCACTCTTATTTGATTGGTCAAGATCAAGACATTTTATTATCATCTTCATATAGTAGAAGTTAGACTCCAGCCATCGGTTGCTCAGGGTTTTAGCTTCAGACTACTGCAGGCCATTTCCGTGTTAACACAAACCAAACTCATCATCATATGAAATCTCATCTTGAACCCAATTTTCAATCTCGTGACTTTCCCGTCTTAGTGGGTGTCGATTTGGTACTAGCAGGATGTAGCTAACTGCTGTCACATACTGCTAATAGTTAGCTGCTACATAAAATATTTCTGAATATTACTTTCAGAATTTGTTGTATTTTTGATTTGTAACTAAGCGGAATTAACATACTTATGGTGTTTAACCTATAATAGATATAATTAGAGCATGAATTGCTTCTAAAAATAACATCAATAATTTAATTTAAAAGATGTCACTTGATTTTAAAAGAAATCAAATCTGCCCAGTTATTAAATAAAAACAAATATGAATTAATCATTCTTTATAAATTTTTTCTAAAATAATATCAAATCCTTAGTTTAATTATAAAAACAGAAATTTACAAAATATGTTTTTAAGACTCAAATTAATTCATTTGCATATGAATAAAATACAAAATCTCGGGTTTGAGCCATAAGTCTTGTATCCTTTCATTTAAATTTAACTATTAAAGTTGCATGAACAAAAACTTTATTTCAAATTATTTTTTTCAAAATTGCAAGAGCATTCCTGTAGAAATTAAGATAAATGATAAATTTTTCACACATTATCTGCTTTGTATACGTTTCCTACCTGTTTCTGATTTTTATTTTATTTGTTTATATTTTTTATTCGATATATTAATTCTAAGAATTTATAATTTCTAGCCATAAAATAGAAAGAAAATAAAATATGGTGAAAATTTCCTACATTCTCTAGGATCCATTACAAAATTTAAAAAGCATATTTTATAACAGTGAATACTACCAATAATTTTTTTCTAGAATGCAAAATCAAAATTAGTTTTATGCTACTAGTTGAAAAGAATTTTTTTTTTTGTTTCTTTAAAAAAGTCACCAAAACTTTTATAATTCATGCAATCTGAAAGTTACTTTCAAAATTCTGGCAACGCCTTCTCAATAGACTAAACTTATTGATTATGTGGGCGTGATAAATGGCTTCATCTACTTTCAAAGATTCAGCTTCTTTACTTTAAAGAAAGCTATTACTACACTTAAGAGAATGTCTAATTTGATGCCTCTTAAAGTAAGGTTTCAGTAGATATCCATTTTTTAAAATTCTTTTTTAATACTTAAAGGGTCTTGAAGTTTTTGTTTAAAGGGTATCATTATTTCAAGAAAATACAGAATATATGATCAGAAATGTATTTTAATAGAGGCAGTTTATGAAGCCAGAAGGGTGATAAAATTTATTGAAGTGTAGAAAATAAGCACAAAAGCGAGATTAAAATTAGATCTGCTAAGCAAAAAAAAAAATGTGGTTTTGATTAATTTTAGAGGTATGTTTTTTTAGTATATTGTTCATGGATCACGATACACTAACTACTAATAAATGTCCTATAGTATTTAATATTTGTTAAAATTTCACTTAAGTACAAATTATGGTAACATTTGTAAATTAAACTTGTTGTTGATAAGAGTGTTGTGATGAAATAAGTTTTTGTCAATTAACTTTATAATGTCTTATTTTAACCAACTTTAAAATTTTCAAATCGAATCAAATGAAATGTTATTATTATGTTCAAATTCCCTCTATTTTACCCCTGCGTTTCTTGAATCAAATGTTTAACAATTTCAGTCATTATTTGAAACAATTCCAGCTTTATATTCAATAAAATAAAAAACTGTAATAAAATAAATTACTATATAAAACAACATATTCATTGAACGTCTATGTGTTAGTGTATGTGAGTTCAAGACAAACAGTGGCAAATAAAAAATTTAAAACACAGCCAAAACGAAACTCTTTACTGTTCAAAAATATCTGCTTATAAACAAAATCTTCAAAAATAATCATAGATATAAACATGAAAACACAATTCAAAACATAAAGACGCATTATTCATTTGGTGGATTATATATATATATATATATATATATATATATTGATCCTATATATGTGTTTACATCACACACACACACACACACACACACACACACACATACACATACATATATATATATATATGCCATGTTAAATGATTCTTTCAAAGAAATGACAGTGAGTCCCCAACTAGTAATTACAGTCCACAATAGTAAACTACAAAAGACAATATGTATACCTGGAAATAAGAGAAAGTAAATTCCAACAAAATTCCTAATAAAAATATAATGCAGCATGCTATATAATGTTTTCGATTCCTTTTTTGATCATAATGATTTTTTTTATTTTTTTTATTCTGTTAGTTTATTTTTATCGTGCCAATTTAGCATGAGCGACATAACTTATATTAAAATGGGTAAAGGGGGAAAAGTTTTATATGCGTTATAATCATTCCATTAGTACTTCATAGTTTTTCCTTATTGTAATTTCTTCAACTCTTCCATCAAGTTTTCCGCATGGCTGGCTAGGTTTGGATATTGCTTGTATATTTATTGCTTGCATATTTATTGCTATGGTAAACAGACAACTAGGTTAGAAGAAATTTAAAATTCATTCGAATGTCTAAGAAAAATTTTATTTTTCGTAAATTTCTTACTTGCAGAGTTACTAAAAAATTCACTCTCTCATTCCTTTTCTGATAATTTTATCTCGGATTCAAGAAAGGTAAATTTAATTTTTTAATCCAAAAAACAATAAACTCGCAACTTTCTCATAACTGTTACCAACTGTTCTTTTGTTGCCAGGGGCTAAGAGAGAAAAATTCAATATTCGCTTCATAAGATTACTTCTCGCAGGGCTAAATTTCTCTCCTATAAAATTCTCGCCAACCAAATAAAAAGTCTTCGAAAAGCATTGCATTGTTTTTTTCCCTAGAAATTCCTTCACCCACGCTATTTTCAATAACTCGCTGTGATACTTGGAAGAGAGGGTGAAA
The DNA here is from genome assembly GCA_026543055.1 of Argiope trifasciata. Lineage (NCBI taxonomy): Eukaryota > Metazoa > Arthropoda > Arachnida > Araneae > Araneidae > Argiope > Argiope trifasciata. Next base: position 2,249,250 of record JAPMOQ010010593.1, on the reverse strand, counting down.
ACAAGTCCCCCATTCGCAGAGAAATTTATTGTTTAATGTTTGGGGGAGAAAAGGGTCAGAATGCGGGAGGGGACTTTTATGGCTAGATTGTAAACAGGTTGTGTTTTATGTATCCAGATAAGAAAAGAACAATGTTATTCTGGAAAGTAAGTGTCGATGCGACGTCTATTTTTTCAAGTAGAAGCTAAACATCAAGAAAGAAAAGACTCAATTAGGATCTGTACATAGAATTTCTTCATTTTTTCTTCCTTTTATCATATCATGTAGTATGGGTTTTGGATTATTTATTGATTGCATTAATAAAGAATAACAGGTGAAGTATTGTTTTTCACAATCCGATTTTTTCCAAGTAGATTCTTAACATCAAGAACGAAAATGCAAAAATTATTATCTGCACTCATAAATACTAACACTTCATTTTTTAATTATTTTTTGCATATAATGTAGGATGGGTTTTAGATTATTTATTGAATGCCTTAATGAGAAATAACAGGTGACGTATTGTATTTTATTATCCGATAACCATGTTTATTTGATTTCATCGTCTTTATTTTCTTGTTCATAACCATTGTACAATTAACTAAATTTGTTATTATATATAACAAATTTAGTTACCTATATTTATTAGCAATTATATTTAAAATATCTAGAAGACCGATTCTCTTTAAGAATTTTTTAAATCCATTTTTTAAAATTATTATTATTACTTTTAAAAACAGGATTTCATGGACAAAATATTTAGATAGGAAACTCAAACTGATTACATCAGAAATTTTTTTCCATCTTACCTATATATGAACCCATGCTTTCATACTATTCGGAGCAATCTGCTATATTACAGAATTCATTTTACCGTTTATCTATCATTACTCATATTTGTGAACTCATATGCTGTCAACTCAGCTTTAACAAGGTTAAATCTGATCAAAAGCAAGTTCAATTCAAAGGCATGCTCTTAGAAATGCTCAACAATTTACAAAATAATTTGAGTGAAATATAAGCTGGCTCTATGAAAAAATTAAAAATACAAGAGAAACTGAAAAAATACAATTATGAAATTAATTCCCTTTTCACATTAAATGCAACAAACATGCAAAAAATCAATAAATATATGACATATATCTTAAGTAGTACTAAAACCTCAAAATACTTAGATTATTTATACCAGCGAATACATACTAGTCTAGAATTCACCATAAAATTAAAAATTCTCTGATCTTTAATTTAAAATAAACTAAAAATTTTATATAATTCCTGAGTTTTATTCGAGGATTCAATTTCAAACTGCAGAATTACTAAACTTCAGTATATGACTTTTATAAGAATTATAGAATTTACTCATAAAATAAGAATTATAATCATATATTTAATATATTATCATAAGAATTATAAAAAGAAACAAAAATAACCCATCTAACATCATTTATTGAAAACTGTTTCCATATTGCGGAGTATACGATTCTTTACTTATCTCCGAGAATTTAATTCAATTCTTTTACATCATAAAAACTCTTATGTTGTGAAACATGTTCTTATCTACTGAATTAGGTTTTCAGAAAGTCGGTTCTCCTTGCTTTCATTTATTTTTTATGAACTATTTTTTCTGATTAATCCTACTTTTATAATTCATTGCAATTTTTTTTATTGCTTAAGCCGAATGGTATTTTTATTATTATCTTGCAAGAGCATAATCCTTTTTTCTATAGGAGGTTCTGAATAATTGATAGATCGAAATCGAATATCTTTTAAACGCATATATTTTATATTTTATACTAGCTTTTATGAGAAGATGAGAAGAAAAGAAGACACAGCTTAAGTCCAAATTCAAAGAAAACAAAAGCGTAAAAAAGGAAAAGCTTTCTTTTTCCATGAAATAAATATGGTTTTGAAACCAAAACAAAACTATATTACCTGTCGAACTTTCTATTCTTTCATAATTTATTTCATTTCCATGAGTAGTAAGAAAAAGGTTTAATTTAGTAGAGTGTAATCCTTGAGAAGAAACGATTTGAAGTTACGTATCACTGTGCACAGACAAGAAGTTACAATACATTATTTATAGAGATGAGGTGAATAGAGAAGCATAGAATCTCAAGATTGCCTGAAATTATAAAAATTAAATGTCTTTGGCAGTTGTTAACCGTTTTGATAGAAAGTACTATAATCGTTAAGAGAAAAATCGATCTTTTAGACGCAACTGAAAAATGTTTTGAATTATGATTTTTGAATTGAATTTGAATTTTTAGACAACCATTTGTCATTCTTTATTTTCACGTGTATTTGAATATTTTAACTCAAAAATGCAACCCCTAAAAATAAAATTTCATAGATGAATTTTTTTATCTTAAGTTTTAGCCCTGATTCAAATTTTGGTTTAAATTGGATGATAAACAATGTTAATTGCATACCTGTTTCCTTTTAACATTAATACGAAGCCCAAAGCGTTCATATTCGAAAAAAAAATAATAAGCAGAAACCTCTTGGCATTCCAGGCCTTTACCAGAGGCAATAATGTCATAAAGGAAATGAATTTTATTAGAAAGTATAAGAGACCAAAATAGCTGGATTAAACAAAAGTTTCATTAGGTAGATATATAATAAACTATCAGTTTATATCCAAGTGTAATTTGTTTTCATTGTACAAAATTAATATTGTTGAAGCTTGAAATAGATCATTGAGAGTACATTGGACTTAACGTGAAGAATATTTTCCATCTTTAATAATTTCTTTTGAAATGTGATAGTCAACTGCAAGAAAAATTAAGTGATCTAAAAGCAGAGGTTTAGAAGTTTGTTTTGGCAATTTATGATGTTGATTTAACTGAAATTTATGATAAATAATACTTGTTTAGTAATAAATTTATTTCAATTGCGATATAAACTGCAATAAAACTTAGGAGAAATCAATTTCCAGGTGAAAAACTTTAATGATTGAAAATCAAGCTGTCAAAAACAACTTCACTTTATTAACGGGAATTTAAATGGATATATTCTGATATTAGATACTAGCTAGAAAATGAGGCCCACATATTATTCGATAAATATTTTAAAATGTGAGTTAAAATAATTTGATCGTAACTTATTTTAATTCCACTAATATTTGCGTGATTGAATTTCACTTTAAAGTAAGAGAAGTTAATTATTATGTTATCAGATTTGTAGTATAATTCATGGTTAAATATTTTTAAGTAAATTACTGAACATAAATCTGTTAATTAAATTTTGTTTTTTAGTTTTTTAAAATTCGAATATGTTGGAAAGTTTTCAAATATTTTAACTAAGTTGGACCTTAAAAATGTTTTTCAGATGTGGAAAGTAAATTATTAATCTTGCAATAATTTACTATGAAAACTCTGTGAAGAATTTTCTTGAAACCTAATTAAGTAGAATGAATAAAATCGTCTATCTAGTTGTATATTTTGAGACTATATCCTATTGAAAATTGTTATGTAGTTTACTTTAAATTAGATCGTAACTAATTTAAATCAATATTTGTTTTTAAAATCGATAATTTTTTCCTATGCCTTGATTATGAACGCATATCTAATATTTGAACAAATTTTGTAGTTTTTCATTCCCTCTAGACATGCGCATTCTTTATTCATTCATTCATTAAATGAGATTTGTTTTCTTTCATTAATCATTATACTAAAGCAACTGTATTTAAAAAGTAAATATATCAAACCAAAAGAAATTAGTGACTTTTGCTGCCTCAGGCAGAAGTTCCTAACTATATCAAATACGCATTAAAAATCGTTAAAACAATTAAATAAGTAATTGTACCTGTCTTTCCCCTTGGTTTGATTTCAAAAGTTGTTTTTTAATTAGGTGAATCTCAAACTGAAACTAATTGATCTTTCATCATTATTTATTATAGAATTCCAGTTGGGGCACATATGGATAAGTACCTTTGTTCAGTAGTTATCTGCTGTTCAGCTAATTAACTTAATTAGTAGTAATATTTTTCACCTTTTTAAAACTAAGTATTCTGATTAAATACATATTTTATATTCTATACTTTGATTTTTCTTCAGACACTTTTTGTGGGATTGTTATTTGTATTATAAAACGAATCAGCCATGAAAATAAGAGAAAATGTTTCTTCGATTAATTTGACTTGTAGTAATTTTTACATCTTTCTTAAACTAAATATTCTTATTAAATACGCTTTTCCTATAGATATTCTAATAATATCCCTATATACATATAACGATTTTCCCTCATATGCTCCATTTAGAATTGATTTGGGTAGAATAAAAGGAATAACTCAAGAAAGTAACACAAAAACGGTTTTCAAAATTTTAATGAGTTTGCTTTGTTTCTTTATCTCGTATAATGACGTATTCTGTAGAAACATGATACTTTTTTTCAACAACTGTTATACCAATGGTGGGAGTAGGTCAAAAATCAAGATCTGAAGCTTCCGACATGGTGGTTGGTTCTCTTCCCTTTTGTGGGTGCACTAAAAAATTGGAAGGTTTGCACTTCCCATCCATGACGTGTCGTGCTTTTCTAGAGAAAGGTTGTACCGTGGTTAGTGCTGGCACTTAGGTTGTAACCGCAATCCCCGCCAGTATTGCTGTTGCGAAGGTTCGGTCATTCAAATGTCTCCATGTGAATCTCTGTGGGTTGCAAAAGAATGTGTGACTTTTTCCTGCTGTAATAAGTACTCTGTAAAAATGCGATGACTCTTTTTTTAGCCACTGATTTCCGAATTGGGAGGGGATACCTCAAATGGGATTCTCATCGTCCTGGTAGATGCAGAAATGGGGTGGGGTTAGACACACACACATATCTATCTATGTGTATATATATATATATATATATATATATATATATATATATATATATAT
>JAPMOQ010010593.1:2223332-2241644 GCA_026543055.1 Argiope trifasciata | reverse complement strand
TGTATGTATGTATGTGTGTGTGTGTGTGTGTGTGTGTGTGTGTGTGTGTGTGTAAAATTTTTTAAAATTACAAACTATTTATTCAAGAGATAAATTCTTAAAAATATTCATTTTTATAGTATTTTCATAAAAACAATATTTTTCTAAACACAAACTATTATTTTCTAATTGCTCAGATCTTGAAACAGTTTCGTAATAGTTTAATCTTAGAACATAAGTCAAACCCTTCAATATTTTCTACTTAAAATAAATGAAGAGATATTTCCCCACTGGGGGAAATAAAAAATAATTTTATCAAAACTGTTCTTACACGAGATTGAAGTTTTTTAAAACATATTATAAAAATTAAATTATTTTTTTTCCTCTGGAAAAAATTACTATAAAAATTACATAAAAAAAATTTGATGTCATAGTCCTTCGTCAACGTTTTAAAAACGGATATGCTGTCGGATATACGCAATTATAAAGCAATTCTAATAAAAGCAGGTTAACCTTTTAAAAACGCAACTACTTTTTAAAAAGTATACTTAAGAATAATAATGCAATACTGGTAAAAGCAGGTAAAAAATTGCGATTGAAAAAGGCTGATGAATATTATCATTTATATTTTATTCACTGAATACGCGATTTTGAGCTTCTATTATTCATTTCGAGTATTTATAATTTATTACGTTCACTTATTCAAAGCCTCCTAACTAAAACAGGGTTATGGTTCTCCTAAGAACGATAAAAGTAATAAATAAATATCTTCTGCATTAAATTTTCCTAGTTATTTTTACCATTTGAGGTTATCCATACCAACAATAGGTTCATTTGCATACTGCTTTTTCTAAAAGTTTAATAATTTGTTTTTCCCAAATGTTAAGACTTGTGATTTTTATTTAATTTTTTTTTTATTTCCTTAAGAACTTCTGATTTATATTTACATTTGATGTACTTGAAACCACAAAGAAAAACTTTTTCTTATCAAATTCTTACATGTGTGTGTGTTTGACCCTTTTTAAATATCCAAAGAAATAACTTTTAGATTTGATTAAAACGTTGAATTCACTTTCCCTTTTAGATATTACAACTCTCCGAATTAATAATTCAGATTTTATATTACTCGAATGCACACTCACTAAACATTTCTCAGATATAGCATTTGATATATAATAATATCAAATGTTAATAGTTTCTCATGTATATACATTGATATTAAATTTTATTATTCCTTAAGAACTTCTAATTTATATTTACATTTGATGTACTTGAAACCACAGAGAAATATTTTTTCGTGTTAAATTTGTATACGTGTGTGTTTGATTCTTTGTAAATATCCCCCCAAAAAAACTTTTAAATTTAATTAAAAAGTTGATTTTACTTTCCCTGTTAGATATTATAACCCTTCTAATTAATTATTCAGATTTTATATCACTCGAATACCCACTCACAAAAATTATCATATATTACATTTGATATATTATCTCTTCCATAATTTAAAAGATGATTGTTTTGTTCTAAGCACTCAAAGAAAATTAATTGCTCTCGAATTTATATAAGCTTGAATATTCATTTATGAAAAAACAACTTTTTTTTTGTTCTAAATCTGTTGAATATTTCCAGTCTCAAAATATTTTGCAATAGCTCAACTTCTCTTTAAAACGTGGCAACGCCTTTCGATTTTTATATAATAGACGAACTTCTTGTTTATCCATGGTGATATAAGGCTTTAAGCAATAATTTTTGAAGGATTCGGCTTATTTACTATCGAAAAAGCTATCTCATATATCAGAAGGCATTAAAGCTTAAAATAAGATTCTAAAAGATTTATTTTTTTTGAAAAATATTGAAAGTCGCTACAATATAACTTTGAGGATTGATAAATAATAGTCAAATTTTTGAAGAGCGATTTCTACAAAGAAGCCAAAATTACGTAATAGGTTAAAGTAATGAGGAGTTGATTTTTTGACTAAAATATCGAATATTGTTTCATTCTATATTATTAATTTCTGATCTATTTTCTTTATAAAACCCTTTGAATTTTGCTTTTACCGGTCTTCTTAGGGACTTAACATTAATTTTTATTATAGCTTATGTTTATTGTTATTGTGTATCAATGTGTAATTTCTCTGTCTTTATATTTGTTATAAGTAATAGTAACTAACGGAGTTCTCGTATGTTTGGTTATTCAGGTTATTCTTCTGTAAAATTGTAGATGTTATATAACGAAAGCTTTGTGCTTTGTAGAATAAAAAAAGAAAGCATAGACTGCATTTTGATTAATTCAGATTAGAATTTTCTACAGAATTAAAATTTTAATAATTAGGGGACATATCAAATTTCTTTTATTTAAGTCATTATGTTATTTAACTATTGTACTCATATTCATATAAAACCATGCATTATTCAATTATTTCAATTACAATCATGCAAAATTATAGACGAATAGATACATTTGTCTTGACATATTTCACTCAAAATTTGACACAGGCCTACACTTTATGGGATAAAATAGTACACTGAATTTAATTTATGAAAATTGAGTGTGGTAACAATCCGTTTTATGAGTTTAATTCTAAATTCTAAAGAAATATTCACATTAAATTCCAAACCTCACTACCCAGTTTTGTCCATTTGTTTATCTAGTTAGGCAATTGTTGGGCTGCCTTTTACTCAGACTGAAAAGTAGATGGAATTCATATGGAATGATAACATTCAACAATTTTATAAAAATCAACAAATTTAGTGTAAGGACCACATACAAGATTTATCCATCAAACTTTGAGAGTTTTGATTTAGATTGTTGAAAGATAGACATGCAGGTAGAGCAAAAATATATATAAAACATGCTAAAATTGAGTGATAAAGATCTGAAATGTGGTGATTCTTCATAATATAGAGTTTGAATATTTTGATGATTATCACTCTTTCTCTCTGCAGAGTGGAAAACAAAAATCTATACATGAATCTTTATTTTTATATACCTCATGATTGTTGCATTAATTAGCTTCAGTCGATAAAGTCAGAGCTTTGTTCCTTCATAGATAAATTCAGACCATTATTCATTCATTAGATAAATTTAGATCATAGATTTTATTTTTTATACAGTCATTAGATAAATTCATATCATTATTCATTCATTAGATAAATTTAGATTATAGAGTTCTGAGCATTACAGAATATAGATTTATTTATTCTTTAGATAGATTCGGATCATTATTCATTCATTAGATAAATTCATATCAGTATTCAATCATTAGATAAATTCAGATCATTATTCATCCATTAGATAAATTCAGATCATTATTCATCCATTAAATAAATTTAGACCATAGACTTCATTCCTTTATCAATTTATTGGATAAATTGATAATTAGTCATTCACTTAGATGGCATAAATTATTCCTTTATTCAGTAATTAATTAAGTTTAGAATATAAACTCCATTATTTTATCCATTAATTTAATAAATTCAGTTCATTATTCATTTATTAGATAAATTTAGACCTTACACTTCATTTCTTTATTCATTGATAAAATAAATTTAGATCATAGATGACATTCCTTTAATTATTCATTAGATAAAATTAGTTCATTATTCATTCATAAGATAAATTTGTTCTTTTATTCCTTAATTAGAAAAATTCAGATTAAAAGTTTAATTTTTGAATTCATTGACTAGATAAATTGAGATTAAAAATTTAACTTCTTTATTCGTTAATTAGGTAAATTCAGATGTTAAATTTAATTCATTTATTCATTATATAAATTTAAATAATAAATTTAATTCCTACATTCATTTATAAGTTATATTTGGTAAATGAAATTAAATTCTTTATTAAATTTTAGATGAATTCAAATAAGAAAATTACTTATTAATTCTTAATTCCTTCCATAATTAGAGAAATTTCTGTTTCAAATATCGGATAATATTTGATTTGAACATTGAATTAATATATATGTTTATTAAAGTAGAGATACAAGTGAAGAAAATTTGTTTCAATGCGGTCGCCCATATTTAAAAGGAGTTAACGACTTTTTCCACTTGAAGGCAAAAACTGACAAGTATAGCAAAGTTTCATTAAAAATCGTTAAAACTAATTAAACGAGTAATTAGAGCATTTTTCTCTCTTTCAAGTTTTAAATACCTTTTTTCAGTTCGAAGAGAAATTCTTACCAAAACTAATTGATTCTTTATCGTTGTTTATTTATGGAATTCGAGCTGTCATCTAGTATTGAAGTTTTTGGATCTTCTTTCTGTTTTCAAAAGAAGAATGTTTCGTCCTTTTCGTAGTTCTTTTAATTAATTTAATTAAAAGTAGTGTTTCATCGCTTCGCTTTGAATTAAAATCTTGATTAAATACAAATGGTTCTCGTTCTTTTCTGCGCTCTTCCTTCAGGCAATGCGTCTGGAGCTTTGATATACATTCCAGAAGGTATGTGGAATGAAATGATTTAAACAAAAATGCGTTGCAGCGATGGAGTGTTCTTCTTAGATCAATGTTCTCTGTAAAGATATTTTGTAGCTGTTTGAAATATTTTTATTTAATTTGGCTCATGCTGATAATAAATTTTATGATCAATTTCTGTATAAACTCTCGTATGTTAGGTGCTCAAAATTGTATACTATTGTATCTTTAAAACAATATTTTAATATTTAAGGAGATCTAAATTATTATAAAATGGCGCTTTTTTATTGTAACTGCGACTAAAAAGCCATGACCGAGAAAGGATTTCAAAAATTTGGGGATTTCAATCGTCAAACTATATATCATGTGATTCTTACTTTAAAAACTTGTCATAATCATTAGCAATGCACTTGAGTATACTTTTATAATTTGGCGAAATTTTTGACACTTTCTAGTCATCCTTCAAAGCTGAATTGAATTTATATAATGATTGCCCAGTTTTGCATCAAGTACAGAATCTGAGAAAAGATATTTTAATTTTTTATAATATCTATCATGGAAAATAGCAAGGGAATCTGTAACGCAGAAAGGAACTAAAAACATCCATTCTCGCCCTTATTATCTACGACATTATTAATTTTATGAAATTCGAATTTCTGTTTCGTGCTAAAAACTAATATATATAGAAAACTATAACCATTTAACAATCAGTTTGAATTGGTTGGAAAGTACAAACACCATATATCATCCACATATAAAATACAATATATTATAAGTAAATTATAATAAAAGTAGCTTCTTTTTCAAATTATGAACATAAAAGGATAAGATAACCAACATATTTCCTATCCTACAAATCCGTCGGTTTCGTTTACCTGTATAGTGGGTGTAATGGTATGAGAAGATGATGATGTGCATAATGATCAATTCTTCAGTAGACAACACAGCACAGACAGTGTTTACTTACAGGACGAAGACAGCACAGTACACAGACGACAAATATTTATAGAACACAGTATCCAAATGGTAGCCAAGTTTGTCGCCAAGCTCTGGGATCACTGACGTAACACCCATTCACTATTCATTACAGATGACTGTAAATATGCCTTCCATACAATGACAGTATTAGAGTGGGAAAAAAATTACAGGTTTGTAGCAATATGCTAATTATCAAAATAGCTTTTAAGAAAATAGGAACTTGCACTTTAAAGTTAAACTGTGAAATCTTATTTACTTACTTAGTATTTATCCAACTTAGAATTTAAACTTCGATAATAGTTAAAAATTTGAAAATCTATGAAAATTATTTACCTGCAAACTAAATCAAATTGGAAGGTCCTGAAATTTGTTTTCCAAGCAATCATTTCGTTTCTAGTTACATTTTGCAGTTAATCAATTAAGCAAAGCGTTGATTTGAATGTAGTTACAAATATGTTCAATGAAGCAATTTGAAACATTCATAGCACATTTTTTTTTCTTTTTCCATGTTTTCCACTCACGATGAGTAATAAAAATAATTTCTTGTCACATATGTTAACGTTTTACAAATATGCATGCTAAAAATTTATTATTTATCAGAATTTTCTTAAGGCTTGCAATCATATAATTTTGAAATAAAGATTTGCAATTTTGAAATACGTATTTGCAAAAGGATAGCTATGTTCCCATTTAATTTGCACTCTGTACGCTGGATAGTAACTATAATCCATTAGATAATAGTTCCACTGTTTAATTTTATATTTATGATGATTGATTATATTCTCACTTCGCGAAATCATAGTATGACTAAGATTTTCCTGAGATCATTTGTTTTTCAATTTTATATTTCACATTTTTTATTGGAAGATCATTATTTCTTTCAATCCAAATTCGGAGATTTTATTTTGATCTAACTGTTTGTGGACAATATGTATAGAGACGATTTCACTTCAAAGATATAAAGGTTAATAAGAGAGAAATTTGCAAGGTCGAAGACAGAAGAACCAGATGATATAAAGAACCAGATGATCTGAGATATTATTAATATCCTTCAACTTTATACATTTGTAGGCACGTCTTCTAGTTCCTTATAATTAATTACTATACTCAAGTTGATCTAAATTTATCCGGTATTTATACCTCATTGAAGAGAAATCTTTTGACTAAATGTCTCTCAAACTTCATACGGAAGCTCTTAATATGTGGTAAGTGGTAAGAATTCTAAAAGAAAACAAAAATTGTATTTCTACTCATAGAATGAAAGCAGTGTTGTACAATAAGTAATTTAAATATCGCTCAACAAATACAATATCTTCTACTTGTATAAGAATTCGTAAAGCAGCTTCTTTTTATCACAAGAATATTTTATAATGAAGCTGTTTTTTTTTTACTTGATTGAACTTTATTGATTAATTTTTTTTATCAATTAAACAACATTGTTACTACAGTACTTAAAACATTACTTGAGTAAAAATTTTAAGTAGAAACCATCTGTTCGTCAGAAATCTTAAAATTTGAAATATTTTCTTGAATTTTGAAAGCAAAACCATTTTAGAACATTCAACATTATATCCGGATAAAGCAACTAACCCCCTCGACTAGGAAAAAAAAAAAAAAAACAGGAACACCTGCTGTAGCCTAGTGATAGGGTCTCAGCTCTATGATCAGATTCCTCTAAGGATACGACACTTATGTATTTATTATGATAGATAAATTTGTTTTCGTGGGCCAAATGTTTGGCCGGAAGTCTAGAAGAGAGGTGTCATTTCAGGCATCAATTTGATCATTGAACCAGACTAAAAAATTACTAGATCCGTCCCTAAAAAGCCATCATGTTGTTTTCAAATTGGACTTAAATATAAATATACAAAAATGAAGAAATTGCAAAAGCAAAGTATATTGCAAATACACAATATAGAAATAACTCGCATGCAATATCAACGGAATAAGATATGTAATTCATGAAAATATTATAAAGTTTCTAAACACTTTCTACTTAATTGAGACCATCTTCAATACTAAAGTTGAAAATGATAATAATAATAAAATATTTTTCGTGCTTTCAATTGAAAAAACAAAAGTATTTTTTATGTGAAAAATTTGAAAGTTAAAGATATCGTGTGAGATGTTAATTATAAACTGAAAACCATTCTATTTAAAGATTAATTAGAGATTAAGGTAAAATGAATATCTCAAGAGACAGGGAATGCCTATGTATATTTATTAATTAAAATGCATGCCATTAAAATGGGAATTTGTTAAGTCTTCTTGAGTACTTTCTCAGAAATTAATGGCTCAATTAGCCAAGAATGGCCATACCGTGCCTAAAATATGGTTGGATATAAATAGTTATCTACATCAGTGTTCTTGTACAGATTTTTGATGTACATGTTTTTAAGATAAATGACTTCATAGAAAAGTCGATCTTTTGTGAAAATTAAATTTTTAATATTTAAGATTTTTAATGCTTCTACGTTTAATACTAACTGGTATTTTTGAATTTCAAACACTTCTTTTATTATAAGCATAAATTCAAAAATATAATAGCATATGTTTAAATCTTCATTTACATAGTCATACAGATTAGAATTTTAATTATGCAATAGTTCGAAATTATAAAAGTATATTTTGAATATAATTATATTTAAAATTATTTTTTGATACATATTTCCTCAGTTTCTTGTTTCACAAAAGGAATTAATGAACATTATGAAATGAGTATTATTAGCAATGAATAATACTTCAAGATATCCGCATTATTTTATTTTGGATTACATATTATTTCATTATATATAGACTAATTATTTAATTCCCAATATCTACTAGTATTCTTTCACATAAATTATTCACTTTAAAACTAACACGAATACACAGCGGAAAAGAGTCATTATTTTCAAAATGTTTAGAATTTTGCCTTATAGTATCACGATTAACGACTTAAACCTAACATATATTTAGAATATATTATACCTTTTCAAAACAGCAATTTAAATCTGTTAATAACTAAATATTTTATTTTTCTGTAATAAAATAAAAGTTACATAGTTTTAGAGTAAACTCAGACAAAAAGGCGTCTCAGATTTTTGAATTAATCATTATCTTATTATTAAAACTGAAGAATACTGTGTAGTCAACTTTTAAAAATCAGCTGTAACGAGATGAAGCAAAACGATTTTTTAGACTATCAGCCTTAAAAATAGCCCAGCCAGTCTATTTAAGAAACATACAATTTAGGTCAGAAGAACTTTTATTTCTTACAAAAGATTTCGAATTATTTTGTTATGCTTTCAAAAATACAGTGTGCTTATAGACGCTGAAATAAAACTACATTCTTGAGCAATTTCTAACAGTATCAATGCTGATCATAATATGACATCAATGCTGATCATAATATGATATCAATGCTAATCATAATATATCAATGCTGATAATAATGTTATCAAATGTAGAACATTTGACAACACTATGGTCAGCATTTTATTTCAAATAATAACTATCAAAATCAAGTTGAAACATGATGGCTTGAAATTTGAGCAAACAACTCAGATTTTATCCATTTCAAATTTGATTTCGTTTCTTTTTTTTTTAAATTTTGATACTCATATTGTGTTAAAATTGTTATTTATGAAAAAAAATCTAGAAATGTGCATGTCTGTTTTGTGGTTTAATCATAACGAAAGACTTAATGACCCTTACAATTCAAATTATGAACATAAAAGTATATACCCTAAAACATATATTTAATGATGATGTCGTGTCCGTGTTTCCACGGAAAGGGGCTGCAGTAGCTTCTGAGGGTAAAGACCCCTGAGCACCCAGAGGGCAGAAGTCTGACTTCTAGCTCAAAATGAAGATGACATACATACATTCGCTTGCACAACCCCTTTTTACAGTGGGGCACATTCACATGCCTCACAAACAGAACACAGAGTAACAAACATGCCCGAACCGGGACTCGAACCCGTGACGCCAGATCACGGGGAAGACGAGCTACCCCTGTGCCAGGACGCCGGCAGATACTTAATGCTCCATAGTTTTTAAGAATATTCACCTTTGCAAGTAGCTTTCTGTTGGAATCTACACATTTATGACTATTGGCTCACTAAGAGTCTGCCTTTTGGAAGAAATAATAGGCATAAAATTTGCATAAGAAGATGAATATTTATGATGCTTCAAAACTAGATCACGTTTTACCATAATTTGAAAAAACAATGGAAAATGGTCAACAATCTAAATTAACATTTATCATAAAAAATAATTGTTATGAAGCACGACTAAATAGAAATGTGAAAATAAATCGCCTCTGGCATTTGATAAGCGGAATCTGATGCTGTTAAAATTAGTTTTAACCAGTGTTTTATTTCCATATTAGTGATATCATGTTAATTACATTGTCAATGAAAACAGATGGTAAATTATTGAGCTGAAATCTTGAGATAATTGATATTCAACTTATAAGATATTTTGTTGTATAATGGTTATACCAAGTCCAATCCTTTCACTGCAAAGTATATAATTAGTATGCATACTTTTAAACATATTTTACATTTTGAAATTTTATTTTAATGTAGCAAAGAAAACTTTAAAGAATTTTTGTGCAGTTTATTGAAAGAAATGTTTGTTATTCAAATGATGAGCTTCAGCATATTAATAATTTGATAGAAGAGATTTCTTAAAGCCATGTTGTAAATTTTTTTTCTTATACCACCATATTTTATGTAATGGTATAGGTGTTTGTCTCTTTTTATCTTCAATGGGAGTTTTTGTCACTTTTTTATAGTTTTTTTTTGCACTTCCTTGCCGGTAGCTAAAAAAGCTATTTTCTCGTTTTTCATTCTTTAAATATATTTGTTTATTACATTTTTTTTTGAAATAAAGATTGTTGTATCTTCAGGAACTCCAAGAACTTTAAGTACTAAAAAACAATATGATCAATAATAATCAGAAATAAATAGTCATTCTTTTGTTCAATATGTTTAAATATTCAAGACATAAAAACAGATATGAATTTATATTAAAGTGTTTTACCTGAAACTACATATAATTTATATCTGCGACTAACCAGTTTATCACCAAAGACCATTTTGAAGTTATATATAAAAGGTTCAACAGAAACTGAATATCATTAATATCTCTTTAATTTCTTCAGAGCCAAAGGCGACTAATATGTAAATAAATATTTATCCATATTTTACTAAATGCTCTGCACATTTTGAAGTTTCATCGTGATCTGTGTGTCCTGTGCCAGTTTAATTAGCAATCCACATCAAACTTCAACCGATGACAAAAATGAAATCTGGTGATCCAACTAAATAACACAACATTAGTTGGTATAGGCAGTTGAGTACTAGGCATGTACACATTTACATAAATAATCAAAAGACAGATACTTCTAAAACTGGCGACCATGGTCATCTCATTTTATAGTTACTTCTGTACCAAACGGGCATCTGAATTTATAATCTCGAAGAAGTTTATAGGGAAAATTGTAAGATCCCTCAATGACCGTAGTTCATTGTTTTTATACCAAAGATTCTTCCTAAATCCAAGATGATTCCAAGCCATACTATTGCTATATCCCACCACTACACCATAGCAGGGGAACTTTAATTATCTGTCTAAAAAAATGTCTGCTTTGAGGAGGGTGAAGAAATGATTACTACGATAAATAATGGATTTTGAAATTCAATTTCCCATTTTTTTATAAGGGGTTTACTTTTAAAAAGGATAAATAATTCACTAAGAATTTAATATTGACAACCATATATTTTATAATAAGGTAAGTTATAAATTAATTCATTTTGGTGTAAATAACTTTTATTATCTTATACTTGCTGGTAACCGGCTCTTTGCTGCCACAGAAGAAATAATTTTGGAAATTTCGTTTGAAATTGAAAATAACTGTCGTTTAATTAGAAATGATAAAAAAAACAATATTTATTTCCGTTTCGGAAATTAATACTTTCATTGAAATTGAGTGATATATAAAATGGAAGCGTAAATAATATTAATTTGATGTTTTTTAACTTTATTATTATTATTCAAAATATTCAAAGTTTCATCGCAATCGGATGAGCTGTACGACACCGCAAAAGAGACAGAGACAAAAATTTATTTTTATTTATGTACATGTTTTTTCCAGTTTACAGTAAATATGAATGATTTAATTAAAAATTGAGAAAAAAAACTTTGAACATTTTACGTTGGGGCATTGCAGCAGAATAAAGGTTCACAAAAAAAGGAACACAGTGATTCATTCAAAGTTATGCATGCATGATATAGGTCATATATGCTTGTGTAATTTGAACATTTTTGACTGATTGAAGAATATTAATTTTGGAAAAAAAATACTTTAATGATGACATTTATTGACAAATGAATTTAAGAATCAATGGATCATTTATCATTTATCCAGGGGAAATGGTTATATATTTGGAATAAAAAAATGAAAGACTTAAATCAGTTTATAATTCAAATTTTGTCCTTATTAAATTAAATTTTGAGAATCTGATGTCGTGGTAATCATTGTAACTAGATGCCACGCAAAAATAATTTCTTAAAGAAGTAATTTAAAAAATTAAAATTTCAAAAACAGTGAGTTTAATTGAAAACAGAATGGTTAAAATAAAACTTATAGCTACATTAATTTAAAAGTTTGCTAAATGCAAACTATTTATAAGTATTTTTGAAGTAAAAATACAAAGCAATTATTATTTAAAATTAATTTATAGGTAAATGTTTAGGAAATTAATTTTTTTCCAAAATTAACTTCTTGTTTAATTTGTTTGTAGGAAATGAATAAAAAATTTACTTCTAATAAGTGTTCATTTTTTGCAAAAACCACTAAAATATTACAGTATATATTCCTTAAGAAATTAAAAACAAAACTGTTCTGAAAATAATATTAACATATCGACAAATGCATGAAAAATAATTGTGGACTGATTTCTATAAAATGAAGCATGAATAATTTTTTAAATAAAATATTAATTTGAAATACTTTGTTAATACAATAGAACAAATTGTATTTATAAAATATGTCTCACTAAATTATTAATATTACTCTTATAGTTCTTACTTAAAATGCTAGTATTATTCCATTAATAGAATAAATTGTATTAATAAAAATGGGAAAATTAATATTTCATTAGAAGTTCCAAATTCATTCAAATTGCAATTATCACAATGCAAATGTAAAGAATAAATTTAAGTTAAATAATTTTATGAAACCTGAGTAAGTAATTGATTTATTGACAATAAAATATTTATTAAGATTGATCAAGTAAATTTCTATAGCAACCATTATAAAGATTTCCTAATTACCACAAAGCAAAATATTTAAATATTTATTGTTATTTGTAATAATCAACCCAATTATTTTATTTTAAGATAAGATAATGTAAAAATTATGAGTAGAATAACGTTTTTCACAAATTGTTTTCATGAAATTAATTTGTTTCGAAGCCTTAAGAGTAAGACGTTTATTTATAATTTTACTCTATCTTCAGAAATAAATTTTACCAATAACTAGGATTATTTTAAATCATTTGTTTATTTCAAATAAATCATCTGCGGCCAAACATCATGTTCGCTTGCAGAGATTTTCTTTTAAAATATCGTCTAAATGAAACAACCGATTTATATGGCTGAATTCCACTTCTGATAAAACCACACAATTTCATCATAGCATTTTATTGCAAAGTGGAAGCTTTCAACAAAAAAAGAGGATTTCAGTCCTATTAAGACGGATAATAATTCCAAAGAAATGCTTCAATGTGCAGGCTTATAGTCATAAAACTTCTTATTTTCCACTCAAATAATTTCTCCCATAATTCCCAGATACAATGGCATTAAGCAGCCTTCTAAACAAGAGAAATACTCTTTTGAAAATTAATTTAAAATGAAAAAAACAGTCAGAATTTGTTGCATTAAAACGCTATATCGATGGAAAGGCAAATGCATATTGATGCATGTACTGATTAATGCATCTTTAGATTTAACTCAGCAAATTCGAATAAGGATTGGATTTTCGCGAATAAGAAAATATGCTCTTAACGTTCCGTTATAATGTTTTCTTTTAAAAAGTCAGCAAGAAGATGTCGGATTCATTTGTTTTGAAATGAACAAGGCTTTATTTACATAAAATTTGTTTTAGAATAAAAATTTTCAAAAGTCTGTATTAGCTTCCATTTCTTAATTGGGTTATTTTTTTGAGTCTCTCAATGCTGATAAATGTCTTCGGAATAATATTTATCGTTGTTTCTATATAGTAATGTCGATATTTTAAATAGTGCTTGTTAAATTTTAGTAATTCGAAAATATATTGTAGTATAATATATATTTTTAAGATTTAGAAATTTATTACCTAAAGGAGAAATAGTTTGTAAATATATTCAACGTCTATCTAGGAAACTCATATCAAGTTAATTCGCACGTTTTATACTAATCATTTAGAAAATGGATTTATATGTTTCAAGGAAATAAGTTACATTTTATATACGTAATTTACTACGAAATCTTCACTTTTTATTGATGTATATATTTATTTTATTTAGACATTGTCATGGGTTTTTTATACTTGAGTGCTTAAAAGAGAAAAAATAAAATTCTGCAAATATTTGGTGGTTTTTCCCAAGAATTCATAGGCAGACAAATAATGAAATTTAAAGTGTATAAAACCAAGTTAATCAAGGTATAGCCATATCATTCTACATTCGAAATACGTGGTATAGAAATAAAATATAGCTAAATATATTTTTCGAGTTATGTTGATAAGTAGTAACGTTTTAGGATAGGAGCTACCAAGCTGTAAGTTGCGAGTATTTTTCTTATGGATAAATATTAGCAATAATAAGTTTCTGAATGTCTGTGAATTCTTCCAAGATTTGAGAAAAAAATATAATGATTTAAAATCTTCTTCAAATCACAAAGCGCAGCATAAAAAAACTAACACCATACGCAAAAAAACTTATTTATTGTATTTTTATACTTATTGTATTGTGAACTTACTTATTGTATTTTTTTACTAAAAATTAACCAGAAAAGCAAATATCATTTCTTGAAAATATTGGAGAATATATTATCTGATAATATTGATGATCAATGATATCTTATTTGAAAATTTGGTATTATCTAATACAAATAACAATTTATAAATTTATTTTAAATATAAGAATGGCATGTGTTGCTATTAAATTTCAGTTAATATTTCTACATTTGAAAGAAATGTTGAGGTTTCATTTTTAGATACCATAAAAGCCACACAATTCTGTGAAAATACTTGTGTTCAACAAAATATATTTAATACATATTCAATACACATGTTATTTGAACAATATTTCACAGTACTTCAATCAATATGTTTCTGGAAAGAAAATATTTTGAATCTCATAGTATCTGTGACCATCCTTAAAATTGAGTTCCTAACAGTGTTTAATAAGAAACTTTCTTATGCCACAATGCCGGAGGCTATTTAACCAAACTATCTTGGTTTCGAAACTTCTCTTCGTTAACTATCAAGGATAAAGGTTTTTATAAAAGGCTGACAGTTGCAAGTAGCTTCTAAGTCGCTTTCAGCAGTTGTTTTGTTTGTGCAGCAGCATAAGGAACTAAAAAATGTACTTTGGTATTGAGAAAAGACTCTACATTTCCATTTCAAATGTGATATATAATATTAGTTCCGCATTTCCAGCAAGAATAGACCAGACATTTCAGTATTTTCTGTCTGGGACAAATTGAATGCTACTTTATCATTTTTGAAATAAGTTTATGAAATTTAATGTAATATATATATGAGTAATATAATATGCACAAAATTATATGCATAAGATTAAAATTATTTTTAAAAAATCCATTTCATTTTTGATAACGTTTAGAATGTATAAAGTAACAAGAAAATAATTTGTAAGAGATACTTCATATAATATTTAAAATAGCGTAAATATCTTTTAAATATAATTGCATTTGCTATTCAGAATGAACATAAACAAGAGATTCATAAATTACAATTGATGCGCTTCATATCTTGCGAATTTTGAATAAAGTATGATTTGTCTTGTAATAAAACAAAGCACATAATATCTCGAAAGATTATCTTCACAAAAACTTAATAACATATTCATATATTTCTCAAAGTTATTCAGGCATTTTATTACAGAGTTTTGTAATTTCACATGACTACCTAGCATTAATCAAATCTTCCTTGCATTCTACAGCATTTAATAGTTTGCCAGTTTGAATCAGTGATTCTGTTCATGAAGTACAGGCAATGCTGAAATAAATAGTAGTTTTGTATTATATTTTTTTAAATTTTTTGTATTGGTTGAAAAATATCAGCGAAATTATTTAGAGTCACCTGAATTTAATAAAACAAATTCATTAGGTGCTTTCAAATGGTATTTTGAAGATATGGTCATTAAGATGGTGCTGTAACATCTTCAATGCACTAAAATTTCTGAAAATATTACAGCGTGGAAGTTGGAGTCTGTGTGATAGGTAATTCAAATAACACAAATTTTGTACAATCATTTTTATTTGGAACTCAGAGTGATGAAACCAATTATGCACCAGGCATTCCTCCTAGGTGGAGAGCAGATATGTATGTATATTGAAAGAACAATCTAGAAATATTTAAATCAATGATATTAACACGAATGATTAATATTTAGAAACAGAGCTGAAATTCAGAAATTACTTGTAGTACTTTGAGTGTTTCGAACAAGAACTGGACGTATTATAAGGCTTGTCTTTACCTTTGAGACAATGTAAGAGGAAAATAAGTAGAATATTATAGAATATTATTGAGAAATATTTACTGATTGTTTACTGATTAAAAAGAAACATCAATTTTTGATTCATATTCTTTCGAAACAAAATAAACAAAGTTAATGTAGGAGATTAAATATGATATAGGACAGGAACGAATTCAAAATGTGCAGGGCTGTACCAGAATAAAAGAAGCTCAAAACAGGGGTTATAACTGCATAGCATCATTTTAACAAAATATCGATTAAGCTATCTCATCGAGGGTCAATGAATCTACAGATCAGCAACAATATTTCTTTCAAGATATAAGGTTCAGGCCAGCACAATAAAAACTACTGAATCTACGACAATGAGAACCATTTTCAGAAAGTACAGGTCCAAGGCATCTCATTGAGTGTTATTGAATCTAAAGATCAGCTAAAATGTCTCTTTCAAAATGTACGGCTCATGCTAGCACATTAAAAATTACTGAATCTAAGCCAATGAGAAGTTTGTTCAGAATCCGACATTTTGGACTCCAAGTTTCAAAAGATCAAGAATTTAAAAATTCACTCATTGAACTTGGATTTGCATTAGATCATGGATATGAGAATAATTGAGAACATCTACTTCTAAAAGTCTAAATTCACTGAAGCCCATTTAAAGCAACCGAATCAAAGATGGGATTTCTATTTTGCTTCAAAGCATCGCTATCCACTCTATACAAAGAGAACCATCTTATCTAACTACTGGGTAATTCAATATTTGGCTCAATGAGATAGCTGCTTTTAAAGAAATTAACTCATGAAAGCATATTAAGAATCCCTGGTATCAGGATTAAAAAGAATATAATCCCTAAACAAGGGTATATAAGTAAGGAATACTGAATCTGTGAATTATATTTAAAGTCAAGTAATTAGTTCTAAAATTAAATTATGATTATAATTAACATCAGTGCTGTAAGTTATTTAATTGATAGGATACTTAATGATATCTACATATCTTTAAATAGTTTTCAGACAGTTCCTTGCAGATTTAAGCAGCATGCAGTAATTCAAAGTCCTGCTCCAATTTTGACAGGATTTTGATTCATTGGATGCTGAGGTTATAGTATTTTTAATTTATAAAAATAAAGCAAAAAAAAAGTATTTTTTAATAATTGCAGTTTTAGCTCATCATAAAAAATGTATTTTAGTCAGAGTTTTGAAAATTGGAAAAATTGTTACTTATTTTAGTTATTTTCCATATATTTGTTTTAACATAGTTATTTTAAAGAAGTAAAGGGTTTTGAATCTATTTATGTATAGAACTTAGTATCATAAATTGCAAAACTTTCCGTTTCAATTTTTTACTTTTAACAGTCATTTAAATTCCGTATACTATGATTCAATATTTATAATACCAATTTTGAGAAAATGGAACATATTTAATTCTAACATTCCTTTTTTTTGCAGTCTCTTAGACTAAATACTGCAAGCAAAACTTGATTTAAATTTTATACCGTCTAAACTAAATGGCAATAAACTCCCTAAAAGATTGCTTATCATGGTTATCGATCCAATCTTTAATTCCTAATAAAATTCAACTTAATCTCCCAAACAGACATTTTTCTTTTCAATCGGAAATAAAAACAAATAACTTTAAAAATGGCCATTGCTTCTTTAAGATTGTCGACAAGTTTTTAACTTTTGATATTATTTTTAAGGACATACTTTATTGGTGAAAATCATAATTTGGTGATAAAATTCTGTTTGCTTGCACTGTTTAATAAGCAAAATTAGCAAAAAAAAAAAACTAAAATAAGTAAGAACTTAAACAAAAGTTTTTTTTTTCTTTCTATAATGTAAAGAAAAGTAAGGCAACAGAAATTCAAATCATAAAAATTCACAACTATTTTTTTTTATTTGATGGAACAAATAATGTCTCGACGTGTTATTTAATTTGGTCTCTATCGTTGAGAGGGACGAACAATTAATTCTCAGAGGTTTTACTGGCTTGGTAAATATTCTCCTACTCCCTTGGGAATTAGTTCCTTTTAGAAGTTTTTTATTTATGACTACAAAAAAGCCCTAGACAAACGTTTTTGAAGTTTATTAATCCTTGTTTAGAATCCTTGCTTCCCTTTTATCGAAAAGGACTTACTAATTGATAATTATCAAAAGACTATCTATCTATCTCTCTGTATGTATATATATATATAT
>JAPMOQ010010593.1:2155636-2198454 GCA_026543055.1 Argiope trifasciata | reverse complement strand
CACGGCTTTGTATGTAATATGAACA
The DNA here is from genome assembly GCA_026543055.1 of Argiope trifasciata. Classification (NCBI taxonomy): domain Eukaryota; kingdom Metazoa; phylum Arthropoda; class Arachnida; order Araneae; family Araneidae; genus Argiope; species Argiope trifasciata. The sequence goes on along the minus strand of JAPMOQ010010593.1, from coordinate 2,198,429 downwards.
AGGCTTTATACTTTGTAATATGAACACGGCTTTGTATGTAATACGAACAAGGCTTTATACTTTGTAATATGAACAAGAAAACCACGAATGCATTTTGTGAACATTCATTTTCAACAATGAAAACTAAAATTTGATACATAATTAAAATTTTAGTAACCATGTGACATAAAAAATTATTCATTGAAATTATTTATTATTTATTTTATTGCAATAATAATCATGCAAAACTATATATGAATAAATGTATTAATATTCAGAGATTTAACACAAAATTTAATATTTACCTTGTAGGGGATATGCACTGAATTTGATTTATGATTTTTTTTTTTTGCTTTTTTGCCATTTTAAGTTTAAGTGCTTATTAAAATAGTCCCCTTTAATAATTTAATTCCAAACTTCATGGAAACACACATATTACATACTAAATATGTTTTCCAAACTTTATCCATCTGTGTACCAATTTAGACAGTTATTGTAAAATCTTTTACTCAAAAGTTGCTTGCAGACTTCTTCTTGCATACAGCCGACCACCCCGCCACCACTGAACGTAGCAGTATCGACAGGATTTGCTGGGGTCGACTTCTGAATAAGTATTGTCCAACCTTACATTGACCGAACAGTCAAACTAACATTCCTTTCGGGGTAGTAAATAGCTGTCTTTCTCCCCATCTACACTCTCTCAAACAATTGGAATGAACCTATCAATATTTAACATCATATTCTTCAGGGGTTTAAGATTACCTGGTAACATCAGTACTGTACTTAATTCATTATTGACAATCTTCAGGTCCTTCCTTAACTCCGAGATCATACATTCCATTAAATCGTGGTAAGCCGTATCAATTTCTTCACAAATGCATTTATTTTCCTGCGTTCTTCCAAATCTTTGGAAATATGCAGGAAATTTGCCATGTCCAGAGATTATTTGGATTGCAAGTGGATGGTATCTTTTTATTTTAATTTTCGGATTAGGAATAAAGTCGAAAGTGACTCTTCCTTTTTTGGACATATACCATCTGTCACACCATTGTAATTTTATTTCTTCTCTCAATTAACCTTTTAAAACACCACTTGATTTAGGGACAATAACATCAATATTATCTTTCTGTGCCTCCAACTTCGCATATTGGTCTGCCTTTTCATTGCCATATATCCCATTATGGGCCTTAACCTGGTTCAACTCTATCGACTTGTTAATTTTAATACTTTTTATCTTTTCTTTTATCGTCCCCATTCCTTATTACAACCTTGAGATGACTGTATGGCTTTTAAAACTGAGAGAATAGGAAAAAATTGAGCATTTCTGAGATACGTGCAGACTGAATAAATGCAAATAGATAAAAATTAAATATTTGTAGAAATCAACAAACTTGATGCAACTGTCACCTACTTGATTTATCTATCTTAAAGTATTTTGATTACCCTTTTTAAAATCGGACATACACATAGAACAAAAGATATATAAAATTCTAAAAATAGGATTTTTTTTTTATTCAAGTAGATCTGAAAAGTGGATATTCATTGGAATCTGGACTTAATATATATTGATGATTATAATTCTTTCTATTTGAATAGCAGAAATTAAGAAGGTATGCATGAAATCTTTTTATAGGTATAGTACATGATTATTGTATTTAAAATATTTATATTTTTCATCAGATAAATTTAAATCATTATTCCTTAATTAAATAAATTTACATCATAGAATTCATTACTTTAGACATTCATTAGATAAATTCAGACCATTATTCATTCATATCATTTTAGATCATTACTCATGTATTACACCAATTTAGACCATAAAATTCAAACCTTTATTAATTAGATAAATCTAGGTCACAGAATGCATTCCTTTATTTATTCATTACATAAATTTAGACCAAAGAATTCATTCCTTCATTCATTCATTACATAAATTTGGATGATAGAATTCATTCCTTCATTCACACATTAATTTTTAATTTAATTTAGATTCCTCATTCATTAATTACATAATTTTAGATACTTTATTCATTCACTATATACATTTAGATACTTTATTCATTCATTAGAAAAATTTAGATATTTTATTTATTCATTAGATAACTAAAGATTATAGAAATCATTCTTTTATTCATATATAACTAAATTTGGATCAGACTTCATTCTTTTATTCATATATAACTAAATTTAGATCAGACTTCATTCTTTTATTCATATATTAGATAAATTTGGATCATTATTTATCTATTAAATAAATTTAGGTCACGTACTTCTCTTCTTTATTCATACATTAACTAAATTTAGATCAGACTTCGTTCCTCTATTCATTTATTAGATAAATTCAGATTATTTTTCAACCATTAAATAAATTTAGATCATATATTTCACTCCTTTATTCATTCATTAGACAAATTTAGAAAAAGGAATTTATACCGTTATTCACTTATTAGATCAGGAGAATACTAATTGGTTTTATTTTTTTCTTATAATTGGAGAAACTGTTTCAAATATTGGAATTTTTTTCTAGTTGAATATTGAATTAATGTATGTTTATTAAGATACAAATTTCCAGATACAAATTTGTTCCAAAGCAATCGCCCGTATTTAAAAGAATTTAGCTACTTTTTCTGCTTGAGGGCAAAAACTGACAAGTATAACAGAGTTGCATTAAAAATCGTTAAAACCAATTAAACGAGTAATTAGCGCATTTTTCTCTCTCTCAAGTTTAAAATACGTTTTTTTTAATCTTTCAAGAGGAATTCTTACCGAAACTAATTGATTCTTTGTCGTTGTTTATTTATGGAATTTGAGCTGTCATCTAGTATTGAAGTTTTTGGATCTTTTTTTTTCCAAAAGAAGAATGTTTCGTCCTTTTCGTAGTTCTTTTAATTAATTTAATTAAAAGTAGTGTTTCATCGCTTCGCTTTGAATTAAAATCTTGATTAAATACAAATGGTTCTCGTTCTTTTCTGCGCTCTTCCTCCAGGCAATGCGTCTGGAGCTGCCGTATACATTCCAGAAGGTAGGTGGGATGAAATGATTTAAATAAAAATGCGTTGCAGTAGTGGAGTTTTCTTCTTAGATAAATGTTCTCTGTAAAGATATTTTGTATCTGTTTGAAATATTTCTAGCGTTTTCATTTATTTAAGCTAATGATAATAACATTTATGATCGATTCTAAATTTAATTCTGATGTATTTGATATGCAAAATTGTGTACAATTGTACCATTTATACAATATTTTAACATTTGCTGAAAAATTAAATTTTTATCTAACTGTATTTTCCGTTGTAACTGCCACCATAAAGCGTCAAGAAATAATGCTAAATAATTTGGCTAATTCAATTATTCAAATTATATAGTATAAGATTCGAAACTTCAAAAATGCTCGTAATAAATAAAAATGCACAAGTATATTTTTACAATTTGGCGAAATTCGTCCTTGGCTTTTTTGGTTTTCGTTAAAAACAAATTGAGCTTGTATCAGAAATTATTAAATAAAATTTTTCCATACTTGTAAAAAGAAACAAGTGCAGAATTTGATGAAAATTAATTCAAGTTAACATAATATGGAACATAGAAAATGTTGCCAATGAAATTTGCAACACGGAAGGAAATTAAAAATATTCTTTTCCTTTAGATCCATATCATTATCGGATGCGAAAAATACAGTTTCTTCTTTTGGCGCCAAATAGTTCAATTATTTGGTGACCATTTAGCTATCATATAAATTTAGTTAGAATTTAGAAGGCTATTTGCACATAAAATGCATTGCATTACATGTGAAATTCTAAAATTTTTAAAAATTATGTTTGGAAACAAAAACATTAAAAAGATATCCAATATATGCAGCTACTAAATTACGTTTTAAATCAGAAAAGATACTTTAGTCTTGAACTGAGATTTTATATATTTATTTTATATTATGAAACAAGAATTTACAAGGAATAAACAGTTAGAACTCCATAATCTATTTATATTATTTATATGTACTTCATACATAATTGAAGATATCTATAATATTTTTATATAATCAGTTGTTTCAAGTAATAATTTGAAATTTCACAATTTTACTAAGCAAAGAACTGATCAAATGCAGATATAAAAACATTTAAAAAGCATTTTGAAACATACCTAGAACGATTTGTTTCCATTTTACTGTTGCCATTTCATGATAAGTAAAAATGCATTTCTATATCACTTACATTAACATTTTATAGATATAAATGTTTAAATTTTCTGCTTTATTGGCGTATCTTTAATGCTTACTATTCCACTGTAAAATGTTATTCCAGTTACAGAATTGTGAAGATTCCATTTTATTTACATTATGTAAGATGGATAGTAGTAATAAGATGAGAACTCCATTTTTTATCATTATAAAATGCTAAAAATTGGAATTCTCATCTTATCTTTCTGTCATTATCATTCTTAACAGGCTAAATAAATTTATGCTGTTACTATATATTCTCTTTTTACGATAGAATGCTTTTTGCCTATATTTTCCTTTGGTATTTGAATTTTAAAGCTTATACTTTATATTTATTTCATTAGCGGATCACTATTTTATTTCCAATTCAAATTTTATGTTAGTTTTGATTTGTAAGTTAATGAGCATTTCAAGTGAACAAACGTTAACAAGAGAGAAAACATTATCGAAGAAGGAAGAACCAACGTCTATACTATCATATCTTCTTGTTTATAATAATTTGAAAATTGCATATAAGTAATTCAAATTAATCAAGTAATTAAACATCTTCGTAGAGAAGGCTATAAAGTAAATTTTTTTTTTCAAATTTCGTTCATAAATTCTCTTGAATACACTGTAGGTTTTGCCCAAGAAAAAAATCGTATTTCGACCATTAGAGTGAAAAAAGAGTTAAATTAAAAGATCGCAAGTAATAATAAAATAGGCTGTTTAAATATTTCCTGACATACTCAATAACTGCTACCTATGTAATTAGTCAAAAATCATTTTCTTTTTCATCAAAGAAACATTCATCATGAAACTGTTTCTGTTTGATCGAATGTTGCTTGTCACATTGTTTTCTTGAGGGAATAGCATTGAATTAAAAACATTTCAGTAGTTAAAAGGTTTCACTAAATTTATCTTGAAAATCATGAATCTTTAAAAAAATATCTTCAATTTGAAAATCAGTAAAAGCTGAAAAAGTTGCAATCAAATTCGACTATAAAAACTTAAACAGTTTTGGTGTCCTTGTACTGAGGTTTCGACTTCTGGGTTGTAAGGTTCCAAGACTCAGATTCAATTCTACTAAAGATCTACTGTGTACGTGAATCAAATGACGTCTCGGGGCACCCCCCTCCCCGTTTTTTGGATGCAAATATTAACAATCGGTACCCGATGAGGTGTTTTTCTCACCATTTGAACGTTCAAAATTAGGCTATCCAATTCAAAAAATAGACCTTATGCTACTTATAAACGAAAAATTAATATAATTATAGTAAACATAAGAAATTTAAGAAGATGCAAAAGCAGTGGTATATGCGAATATGCAAAAGGTTGCTGTAACATATTTGCTGTATCACCGAAATGAGATGTGCAATTTATGACAGTGTTAAAAGGTTCTAAATACTTTCTGTTTAGTTCAAACAGTTATCATTATTGAAGCAGAAAATAATTATAAAACTTATTTTTAAGCCTTCAACTGACAAAATAAAATTATTTTTTGTTCAAAATATGGAAATTAATAATATTGTGAAAACGTGAGATTTTAGCTATACAGTAAAAGTTCCTTATTCGCGCTTCCTTCATTCGCGTTTTTACTATTCACGGATTCAAAAAATGCGACCCGATTTCTATATTCGCGGCTAAAAATTTCTTTATTCGCGGATCTAATAAGTACATACATAATAATGAAAGGATTCCAATAGGTATCCAACCCAATATCCTTTGTAAATGCCGTCAAATTGACTAATAAAAAAAGTAAAATAGATCTTATTACAACTTTGTCTAGAGTATGTTGTTAAATGCAAACGGCAAGAATAGCAAAAATCGCGAATGGAATAGGACGAGATGGGTTCGAACAGATAGAATCAAGTGACATTCAGGAATTGCTTGAATCGCAAGATGAAGATCTACCTGAAACCGACTTGGAGAAAATGTTAAATTCACAGCCATTAAAGAAGTGGCTTCAACAAGCACTGGAAACGTGACATTTAATTGGAAAAATCTTAGTGAAGGTTTAAGAATGGCAAATGAGCTTTGCGATTTCTTTATGAGCATTGATCCATCTATGGAACGAAGTCTCATTTTTAAGAGGCAAATTGTTAATGCGACTACTGCGTATCAGTCTGAATTGAAGGAGATTTTAAAAACTGCCAAGCAAGAGAAAATTGCAAAATTCTTCAAACCATTTCCTAAGCCTTAAGATAATTAAGCAAAATAATCAAAAACTTCAATTAAATTGATTTTTTATATAGTTTTTTTTATTTTGTCACCTAGGAACGTATCCCCTATAATCACATATAAATTACTATTCCGTATTCATGGTTTCTGTATTCGAGGCATAATTATGAAACGTATACCCCGCGAATAAAGACCTTTTACTGTATACTGAAAACCATTCTATACAACTATTTACGAACAATGAATATCTCAAGAGATAGGGAACTCTTGCACATAATAAAAAATTAGTATGCATATCATTAAAATGGTAATTTGTTAAGTCCTCTTAACTACTTTCCTGGAAATAAATGGCTCAAATCGCCAAAAGTGACCTCACTATGTTAAATATGCTGCTGGATCTAATTAATTATTTCCACCAGCCTGCTGGGGCAATATTTTTAATGTACATGGTTTTAAGGTAGGTGACTACGTTGAAAAGTTTATCTTTTTCGAATTCTTAATTTAATATTTTTAGTGTTTGAGTGGTTTTCTCTATAAAAATACTTGAATTTTGTTTCTGAGCCTATTTTTGGAAAGTTTTGTTGATTTTTTTTATATGTGTCTATTTACGTCTTAAAACTTTTTCATGTCATAAATCAACTACGTTTTCAAATTCTAATAATTGGTGTAATTTTTTATAAAATGTTGTTTTTTAATATGTTGCTAGCAAATTTTTTATAAAAGTGTTTTTTACAAAACCTGATGGTTCAGCTGAAAAAATCCGACTAGTCATTTTAAAATAATGACACCTTTATAAATAGTAGGCTCTTTTCAATTCAAGCTTTTTTTTTTCAAAAAAGTATTAATTGATATTTTGCATTTTAAATTTTTGTTTCAAAAAATAATTAGTTCGCATTATGCAATTCATTTTTTTCTTCGAAAAGTGTCAATTAGCTTTAAGAAATTAATCTTTTTTCTCCAAAAATTATTAATAGGTATTACGGAATTAATCCTCTAGCTTCAAATAAGTATTAATGGACATCATGAAATTCATATTTTTGCATCAAATAATATTTATTGATATCATGAAATTCATTATTTTTGATTTGAAAGAATAATAATTGTCTTTATGCAATTCATTTTTTGTCTCAAAAAAGGGTTAATTAGCATTGTGCAATAAGTAATATTATCAACTACCTCTAATTCAAGACACTGTGCATTATTTTATCATGCGTATATCGACATGTATAGGCTAATTATTTAATTCCCAATTCCCACTTATATTCTAGCACATAATTTATTCACTTTGAAACTAGACACATAGAATACACAGAGGAAAAGAATCATTATCTTAAAATCATTCTAAATAGTTTATTGTTTAAGTAATTTATAGTTTATAATATAGGTTTATTGACTTAAAATTTACATATATTTAAATAACCTATTCAAAATTTAATTTCAAATTGTTAATGATTCAAGCTTTTACTTTCCTGCAGTAAGATGATGTTTTATGAGAAAAATTAATCGAATGTTTAGAAAGATTTACAAAGCTCATATACATCTGTAATATTATCAAACTTCCTTTAATTTTCTAGAACATGGATAACTAGAAAGATTGTGAAGCAAAAATTAAGAGAACTTCATTATCTCAATCCCTAACTTAATTTGCATATCATTTTATTTTGTAATAATTGGATACAAGTACGTGAAATAAATATTTTTGGAACTCTTTAAATATATTAATTACATAAATAATTATCTTGTTTTAGTGTAATTTCGGAATCAAATATGCTTACAAGATCATTTAATTAATCATTTTCTAAAGATTTATTACTTAATTAATCATTTCCTCAAGATTTTATTACTTAATTAATCATTTTCTCAAGATTTTACCATTATATTCTCAATATTTTATTACTTAATTTATCGTTTTCTCAATATTTTACTATAGAAAAAAGTACAAATCAATTTTTAAGCATCTATTCCATCAAGATGCAACGAATCTGTTTTTAAAGCTGATTATCTTAAAAGTAGTACATCAAGTCATCAGCAAATCTACCTTTTAAGTTAAAAGCACTTTTATTTTGCACAAACAAATTAAAAAAATACAACTTGCTTATAAATGTGGGAATAAAACAACACTATTGTTCAATTCCTTAAACTATCAAGTAGATATGAGTACATAATAATCAGCAATTTATTCTAAATATTGATAATCAAAATCAAGTCCGAACATGATGGCTGGAAATTTGAGTAAACAACTCAGGTTTTATCCTTTTTGAAATGTATTGCAGTCCTTTTTTTTAATTTTGATTCTAATATTGTGTTTAATTTTGTATTAAAAGTCTAGAAAGGAACATGAGTTTCTTGAAGTTAATCATAAAAGAAGGCTTAAGGATCCTTATTCAATTTATTATCCAAATTCAAATTATGAACATGTGTTTTGTTAAGATAAGATATTATAGGAACTAGAAAGTATTGTAAATAAACTCAAATTTATAAGTTTTTCTTAATTTCTTTATGTTGAAGATAAGTCATTGAAAAAAAAAAAATCTGTTCGGTTTGTGAAGGTAAATAAATTATATGTATGTATCTGACAGACTTCAAACATTAAAACTCCAAAATTAAAATATTAAATGATAGTCATATTTTCCTATACATCGATAATTATTCTCTTATTTTACATTAATTAATTTTTGAAAATTTTGTGAAGGAATCTATTCCTGACATTAAGCTCATAAATGCATATATACATTAAGCAGACAGTTTATTATTCAATAATTTTTAACAAAATTTTACCATTCTGTTGGAAAATACTAGTCCTATCTCTTTTGGCTCGCTAAGACTGGTTATTTAGAAGAAATAGACCACATAAAATTATGTAATTGTATGAATATAAAAAACTGAATATTTATGAAGTTCCAAAAGTTAGAGAAAATTAGACGACAGCATGAAATTTCAATTATCTAACTTAACATTTACCATAAAAAATTAATTCTTACGAAACATGACTAAATGGCGATGAGAAAATAAGTTGCCACGGGCAATTGATAAAAGAAATCTGATGCTGTTAAAATAAGTTTCATATAATGTTGTATAAATCCATATTAATGATATCATTTTGGTAAGATTATCAATGAAGACAGATGGTAAGTTTCAGAATCTATTAAGTTGAAATCCCTTTCTATAGGTAATTGAAATTCAGTTTATAAGACATTTTGTTATGCAATACATATGCTAAACCTCCACTTTTCATTGCAAAATATATCATTAGGAAGTAGATATTTAAAAAGTTTTTATATTTTAAAATTTTATCTTAATCTCACAAAAAAAAATTCAAATAATTTACTTGAAGCATATTGAAGGGGATTTCTGTAAAAATGATAATATTCAATATATTCCTAATTTAATACATGATAGGTGTTTTTCTTAAAGCCTTGGGGTAAATTTATTTCTATGCGGTTATAATTTATGTAACAGAATAGGTGTTGTCTCTTTTCTATTTCAACTGATCTAGTTTTTTCATGTCTTTGAAATTCTTTTCATCTTTTGTATTTTTTTCTGATGTTTTCTCGGTAGCTGAAAAAGACTTTTTTAGACTTTTTGTTTTTACTTTGAAGAGATTTATTTTATTTTTTCAAACATTGGTATATCTTCAGCAATTCCAAATACATAGTTAAAATAATAGTATGAATAATGTTCGGAAATAATTAGATTTTGCTTTTGTTTATCATATTTAAATATTCAAGAGATGAAGACATATATGAAGTTATTTCTAAACAATTTAATTGAAGTTAAATATAATCAATATTCTTCACCATCAATAAATACTCTAAAAATTACGAAATGTTTTGCTCATTTTCAAGTTTTATTATGTTCTGTAAGTCCTGTGCCAGTTTAATTAGCAATTCACATCGAACTTCAACCAATGGCAAGAATGAAATATGGTAATCCAACTTAGATAACACATGATAATATATTAGTTGGTATAGGCAGTTGAATACTACACATATAAGAATTTACTCAAATAATAAAACACCACTGCTACTAAAACTAGTAAGAGTGACCATGTCAATTTCTAATATTCAAGAAGATTACACGAAGGCTGAGTTGTATGATATCTCAATGTCGACAGTCCAATTCTTTTCACAATAGATTCCAAGCCGTACCATTGCTATAACCCTCCCTACCATTCCATTAACCACGGCAAGGAACCTTTATTTATCCATTGTACAAAGTTAAAAATCGTCTGCAAGAAGGAGGAGGGGGGGTGCAGAAAATATTTACTACAATAAATCACTGATTTTGAAACTAAATTTCAGCGTTTTATAAAAGGTTTAATTTTTTTCACTAGGATTTAATAACTACAACTCCATAAATAATAAGATATTATAGTTGTTTCCTTTGGCACGTCTTAGGGTCAGCTGTCGAAATCAACGATTTTAAGTTCAGGGAGTCTCTCTTGTTTTCAGTAGCGCCATTTAGGGCAATGAGTACATCATAGGCACTCATGCATCACAACTCTTTTTACGAGGCGGACTTTGTTCATGGGTTTTTTTCCATTTTGTTTGTTTTGCATTTTATTCACTCATTCACCTGAAGGTGACACATACACACACACACACACACTTTCACTTTCACAACCCCTTTTTACTGGGGAGGGGGAGCTCTTTCACACGGCTCTCTGAAACACAGAGTAGCGATTAAGCTAGAACCAGGACTCGAACCCAGTAGCCCCCAGATCGCGAGAAAGACTTACCTCCCACTTTTCTTCCCCTAAGTCAAGGTGCCGACATAACAAGTTATTTTATTATAAGTTATTTTTTGATTAATTTTAATGTAAAAAATGTATAGTTTTCTATAAGTTTTCTCTAATTTGCGCTAAATATGAATAATTATGATAAAAAAACAAGCTTTCAAAAGGATTTTGTTCTCGCACAATGCAACATAATTTATATATATAAGAAAATGAATATATTTAGAGTTTTGCACGAATGATATATACAGTAGTAATTGAGGTTGCGTGTATTTATTGTTGACTACAATTATTGGGAAGTTTTAAAAAATAATTTTATTTCCATTTAATGGAGAGAAATCAAACATTTGAGTTTTTTTACGAACTTCACAGAGTCAGTGCGTGAGAGCTTCCCCCCAAAAATAGAGTAGCTTTTTAGAAGCGGCGTAATTCTTCAATACTTGGATGATGTGCGGCGCTCCAATTAAGTCACACACAATCCCAAGAAAGCCTGTACTTAACCGATATTTGATATGATTTGTGATAGGTATTTACTACAATCCCATTAATGCTCTCGTAATTTGACAATATTTGACTGCTAGTAGAAAGTTAATCGGAAAAAATATTTTCAATGATTTAATTTACTGACAAATGAATTTAAGAATCAATAGATCTGCGAAAATTTAATGTATGCTGGTATTTAAGTACCTCTGCATTCTATGTATGCTGCTATTTGGAATTAAAAAAATGAAAGACATTTAAATAAATTATGAATTCCAATTTTGTTCTTATTTAAATCATGTATTAATTTTTTAAGAATATGTGTATGTATTAATTCATGTATTAATTTTTTAAAATTTCAATTTTAAAAATAGTTAATTTTTCATTTTTATTAAAAACTGAATGGTTAGAAGAAAACGTTTCTTTACATTAAGATAAGAGTTTGCAAAATACAAATCATCTCTAGTGGTAAGTAAAAATACTAACCAATTAATTACTTAGTATAAATTTATAAGCAAATTTTTATGAAATTAAATCTTTTCAGAAATTAATCTCGTATTTAATTTTTTTCAAAGAAATTAGTAAAAGAATTATATTAATAAACGTATTTTTTATAAGAAACATTAAATATGATCATATATAGACTTTGACGCATTGAAAATAAAAATTTCTGAAAATAATATTAGTTTATCGACAAATACATCAAAAATAATTGTGTACTGAGTTCTATAAAAGGATACATCAATCAGATTACATTTTTACAATTTAGAATGTACAAATGGAAATTTTTTACTCATACAATATAAGTATTTATTTAATTACAACTTTTCTATTGTTTTAAAGGGCAATTATTACAGTACTAATGTTAGGAATAAATTCAGATTAAATTATTTTGTAAAAATGTAGGTAAGTAACTGATTCGACCGTTTTTGAAAAAAATATGAAAGGAAGAACAATTTATTAAGAATAAATTACTTATTTTGATATTTAGTTGAGCATGATGTGTCTTAGTTTATTTCCTTTTGGCAAATTTAAAAAAGATTTCTAAATTTGTATTACGCAAAATAATAAATACTTGTTTAAAATATTATTTGTAACATTCAATCTAATTATTTAATTCTAATTCAGTTTTTAAAAAAATATATAAATAAAATAAGTCTACTTTTAAACATTTTTTACAAATTGTTTCCATGAAATTAATTTGTTTCGAAACCATTAGTTTATTTATAATTTTACTCTGTCTTCAAAAATAAATAATAAAAATAACTAAGATTGTTTTAAATTGGTTATTTATTTCAAATAAATCGTCTGCGACCTAACATTATATTCGCTTCCAGATATTTTCTCGTAAAAATATCATCTGAATAAAACAACCAATTTATATGACTGAATTACACTCCTGATAAAACCATATATTTTTATAATAATATTTTACTGTACAGTGGTTGCTTTCAACAAAAAACTAGGATTTCAGTCCTATTAAGAGGGATAATAATTCCAAAGAAATGCTTGAATGTGTAGGCTTATAGTGATAAAACTTCTCGTTTTCCACTCCAATAATTTCTCCCATAATTCCTTAATACAATGGAAAAAGCATTCACTTGAAAAGCAGAAATATTATTTTGAAAAATAACTTAAAATGAAAAGAGAATTTCTAATTTCTTGAAAATTAAAGAAAAGTTCTTCCATTTCAATGCAATATTAAAGAAATGGCAAATGTATATTGATGCTTGTACTGATTAATGCAGCTCTAGATTTAGCTCAACGAATTCGAACAAGGATTGGATTTTCGCGAATGAGAAAATATTCTCCCAAAGCCCTGCTATAAAGTTTTCTAAGGCTTTTAAAAAAAATAGGCAAAGGGATATCGGATCCATTTGTTTTCGAATGAAGATTGGTTTTATTTGCATAAAATTTGTTTCTGAATAAAGATTTTCTAAAGTCTGCACTCTCTTCCATTTCGTAATTGGGATATTCCTCTAAATACCTCAATGTGGATGAATGTCTTTAGAATAATGTTTATCGTTATTTTTATACAGAAAGATAGATATTTTGAGCGGAGATTGTTGAATTATAGTATTAAATATCATCATTTCTCCCGTATGTTATAGTATATATCCCTTTTCTTTGGATTTTAAAATGTATTGGCTAAAAAAATATTCATAAGTATTATTCAGCAATCATTTAGGAAACTAATAAATGAAAATATGTATGTTTGAAGTTAAAAATTTTTAAAAATGATCATACATGCATTAGAATAAAATGTCGTATTTTCATTTTCTGCTTATAAGTTTCTTCGAAATAAATTTCATTTTTTTTTCTGGTGATGGATTTATTTAGATATTATTTTGCGTTTTATCTAAACATCTTTTGGGCTGATATTTAGTGGTTCTCACAAGGATGTGAAAGCAATAAATAATGAATTATTAAGCCTATAGATAAATTTAAGTAGAGTACCACAATGCTCATTCATCCAGTTTCTTGTGCTCAAGAAGTTCAGTCTAGCATTTATCATCAATTGCTATGTTGTATTTTTATATATTTGGTCATTTTTCTGTACCTTTCAAATTCATTGTTGTGTACTTTTTTTTTGTTAATAAAGTCTACCTACATCTATACCAAACCGGAAAGGGGCCACATGAGCTCTAGAAACGGATGTGTGGTGTGGTGTTGAATGTAAAATCTCATTTGCATTCGAAACATGAAATATTAACTGAAATTAAATTTAGAACAGGGATAAGTATGAAAGTTTTATGTCAAGTGTTTCAGAGTTGTAAGTCACTGCCTAGTGGACTTCTGAAATTATTTGAATATTTGTGTTTCTTTTCACAATTCGCAAAAAAATAATACTCTTAACTGGGGAGGGGAAGTTTTAGGTTTAGTTTAGTTATATTAATGCCGTTTAAAGCAACACAGGGGCTATTTTGGGACGGACCTCGTCATTTTGAACCAAGATCAGATGACGAGGAAGACACCTGAACTGGCACCCCCCTCTCCACACTACGCCACACCAGCGGGAGGACGTTTGGCCTGACAGATTTAATGTGCAAGAGACTTCCTCACACGACGGTTCTTAGGTGGAATCGAGTCTCGACCCTGAAAACCCTCCGATTCCGAAGCCAAGACCTTACCACTGGGCCACCGCGGCCCCGTGAAATTTTAGGACTTAATTGAGGAGGTGCGGTCTACGATACTGCATTTCATTAACACTCAAATTAAATTTTCCAATGAATGTATAGGTATGTAAATCTCCCACTATATTTTGCACATATTTTTTTTATAAGTAGACATGTTTGAGAAATTTTTCAAAATACATTACCAATGAAAAAAAGTAAATGCGTTGGGATCTAGATTTTCTTCTCAAATTACATCTTACAATATATAATATTCTTGAAAAAGCATGTTATTTTATACTTTTTTAAATCATACTTATTTTTCCAGTGTATAAAGGTATATAGAAAGCAATATAATTTATAATTCAACAATTATAGGAAGAAAAAAAAATGTCAATATGTAAAATTGGCCTTTTGTTATCGGCTTCTATGCCTTTCACAGTATAGTTTTCTCGGGCAGTTTAAACATACAGACTAAGAACTAGTATAAAAGTGAATCTATAAATTATATATATATTTCTCTTGATATATTACTACATTTTATTAATTTTTCAAAATACATAATGAGTAGAAAAAATATCTATGCTTGAATATATATATCAGATCTAGTTGAATATGAATTTTCACCGCAAAACTTTTCTGTGCAATTCTAATCAATAAAATCCCTTTCTGCGTCATTTAAAAATATCCGAAACATTGCTCCATAATAGGATTAATAAGTTGTGTGATATTTTTGGGGCTGAGTTTTCATGCCATTTGCTAAGCCTGTTTCATCATTGGGACACTTAGAAGAGGCGTATTCTTAGAGACCACGCTCAAATAAATGATTGATTTTTTTTAAAAAAAGCATCCGATGAGACTGTTTTAAAAAGTGCATTCGGAGGTCATTGCTAATTGCTAGAGGAAGTTGCTACTGAGTCAATACATTCAAATGAGCTAAAAATAGAATAAGGAGGACCGAAAGTCCATTGCTAGAAGTCTCATAGACCACATGTCCCCGGTTAAGGGGCAACATATTCATTAAGCCACATGGCACAGCATAAAATGTAGCATCATACGCTAAAAATTGTACTTAAATACAAGAAATTCAAAACAAAAAATATTTTCTGCTTCTAAAAGTAAAACTCTCGTATATAAAGTACCTGTTTTAAAAGAGGTTATTTTTATAGTTTGGGACCATCTTAGTTTACGGTTTTGATTTTGCCTTAGAGTCTGTCCACCTAATTAGGAAATCTTTTCACTATAAGCGTTCACTTTAGTTTATGAATGAATTCATTTGGATGCCGATCGTTATGATTTCTGCAAACTGACTGTGCATCATTTGGATTATTTTTTGAAAGGTGAAGGTCATTAAATCGTCCATGAAAAAAAAATACCGTTTATCCCTAAAATAATTCAATGCTCCGAAGACGAATTGATTTCTTGCATATTCAGTTTCTGAAAAGTCATTCGTGAGGTTTAAAATTTTTAATAATGCTGCTTAGAATATCCTCCTTACTCAAAGAGCTTTATGATAGATACCTGTTGTATAAACACAAAAGCTCATACAATAGAAATAATACAAACTATATCAGGATTGAATTTGCCAACCGATGGAAAAATAATTACGAAATGTTTGTGGGTCCTTATTTAGTTTTTGAAAATTTTATTAATGAAGTTGGTTTAAAACTTAGTATATAATATTTTAGTTATTTTATTAGGAATTAACCCTTACTTTCTTAATTTTGAAATTTTTCAGTTTTAATTTTTAATAATGAAATGTGCATAGTTAATAAGTCAATCGCATTAATAAGAAAACAACTGACCTTTTATCAATGCAACGTTAGGATGATGTTAAAAGCAAAATTATAAAGAAAGTCAGTTTTTTAGAAAAGTTTCTAAAAATACCGTTTATGAACGCCCAGTATGTAGATTTCACCCGGCTTTTTAGACTAATGCAAAGCAAAAACAGAATGTGTCTTTGTTATTTTATTATATGAAATTTTATTGTATGAAATTTTTCATAGCACTCATTCAGTTCATTCATTTATTTATTTTTATATGCTTTTGAAACAAAGTAAAGGAAGGAAAAAGAGAACAGGAAATTAACGAAAACATCGCTTCTTGAAATTTTTGAATATTATATTATCTGATAAATTGGATATTATTAATTTATTATCTGATAATTTTGGAAATTATTAATATATTATCTGATAATTTTGGAGTTAATTAATATATTAACTGATAAAATGAGTCATCAGTTCCAGCCTTTAAGATAGAATATGATCCTAAATTCAGCAATTAACGGAAATTGCCTAGTAGGTACCAATTAGTCATCATTAAAAAAAAGGGGGGGGGAAGGATGCACTTAAATCCAAAATGATTTCTTTTTGTTCCATAGGGAAAGTTTTTTCAGTTTTTAAGCATTCATATGGCTAGTTCGAATTATTTATAAGGATAAAAGATTTTGCTTGGAGAATGTGAATTATAGGTCTGAGCAAGTCCTAGTTTCAGGCAATATTTAAAGTTTTTATTATGCCTAGTACTGAAAAAAAGTAGGTCCAACAACTTAATAAACTGAAAATAATGATAATTTCTAAATTTCCTTTGATAATAAAATAATAAACATTACATTTAAAGTCCATTTAATAACCTTACATTCAAAATATTTGTGATTTTTAAGACAGATAAATGAATCTACAAAAATCTGTCATAGGTAATCAAAAATGTTTGCATTTAATAAACATATTTAATACCCCTATTATTTGAAAAGTATTTCTTTTACTATGGTTTAGAAAAAGGAAATATCTTAGATTTCATATGTCTCTACAACCACCCTTAAAATTGAAACTCGTAAAAGTACTTAATAAGAGACTCTTACGTCGCAATGCTGGAGGCCATTTAACCAAACTCTCTTGGTTTCGAAACTTCTCTTCATTGACTATCAAGAATAAAAGTTTTATAAAACACTGACAGTTGCAAGTAGCTGCAAGTCGTTCTCAGCACTTATTTTCTTTGTGTAGCAGTAAAAAAGCTAAAAATTGTACTTTGATATTGAGCAAGAATGACACAATTCTAGTTCCATTCTCACTTTGAGGTGTTATATTAATTCGCATTTCCAGCAAGAATAGACCAAGGCATTTCAGTATCTCCAGTACTTGTTAAGTTGAATGGTTTTTTCATTATTTTTGAAATAAGTTTATAAATTTTTTTATTTGTAATATAATATACTCACATTGTGCAGCTTAATATTGAACTCATTTTATCTGATCCGTTTCTTTTTGATAATTTTCTAGAATGTATAAAGCAACCAGAGCAGAACTTTTAAGATATAAATATGTTTGAAATATTTATAGACATTTTGAAAACATTATTGCATTTATTACATTTTAGAATAGACTTTTACGCGATATACATAAATTACTATTCGTGTGATTGCAACGATCATGCAACTTTCGAATGAAATGTAATTCATCTTGCACTAAAATAAAGCACATAATGTCTTGTAGTTTCATGTGTGAAAATTTGCAGAGTTTTTGTATTATGAATTGTGATCATTAGTTTTATTTTTTGTTTAAATCGTAATTAAATTCCTGGTACTATCATTTAATAATTATGCTCCCATTTTTGAGAAATTTAAATTTAAGCATTTTTGTATCTTACTTTTTATAGACAGACTCAAAGCTTATATATTGCAGCCACAACTTATCTGAATCTAGCTTTTATCCAATCGACCCTTAAGAGTAAAAAAACTCGGTAAACATTATCACAGTAATCTATCCGATCTTTAATTTCTGATAAAATTCAGCTCAATCTCCCAAACGGACATTTCCCTTTTTATTCGGAAATAAAAATAAATGACTTTAAAAATGGCCATTGATTCGTTAAGATCTTCGATAAGTTTTTAACTTTTGATATTATTTCTAAAGGCAGACTTTATTGTCCAAGGAAATAATATGATGATAAAACTCTTTTTACTCGTGCTGTTTAATAAGAGAAACTAGCAAAAGAATTCAAATAAGTAAGAACTTAAACAAAAGATTTTTTTCTTGTTTCTATATAAAGAAAAGAATGAAACAGAAATTCCAATAATAAAAATCCACAACTATTTTTTTATTTGATAGAACAAATAATGTCTCGACGTGTTATTTAATTTGGTCTCTATCGTTGAGAGGGACGAAGAATTAATTCTCGGAGGTTTTACTGGCTTGGTAAATATTCTCTCCCTTTGAGCTTTAGTTACTTTTAGAATTTCTTATTTATGACTCCAAAAAAACTTGACAAACGTTTTTCAAATTTATTGATTATTGTTTAGAATTAAAAGCTTCATTTTTATTGAAAAGACCATGCTTAATGACAATTGAAGGGTTTGCTGCAAAAAAAGATGTAACTGCATAAATTAAATTTAACAGAAAAATTTAGTTTAAAAATATAAATATCAAATTTTAACTAAATTTGGGAAATATGTGACCTTCGGTAGGTATGCACTTTCACATGATTTTAAATGCAATAACTCAAAAACTAATGATTTAAATAAATGAAATTCAGTGAGTTATCTTAGGATTACAGCAATAGCTTCGTGTCGAATCTTGGAGTCAATCGGTCAGAAAAAATTCCTAAATAAATTATAATTCACTAAATTATCACTAAAAATGTAGTAAAAATGCCAGATTCACGACATGGCTCCATATTTCTTGACTATCTTTTACTCGTGCCATCCAAAATATTTGTGTTTTATACATTTTGTCTCCGATTTTATGCAACAGGCATGAAGATAAGATTTTTTAGAGAGTATGCGAGTAGTTTCATGGTGACCATTACAGTTCGTTTATTTTTTAGAAATTCTGAATTTCTTCATTCCGAAATTTATGCGCCCATCATTGCGGTATTTAATTTCTGTAGGTTTTCGGATCAGTCAATCAATATACTCTTCAAATAACACTCATTAGTGAATTTGTTTTATTTTATGACAAAAGATTTAACGGTTTTGCGGATTTGATAGCAAAAAAGAAGAGGATTTATCTGACTCTCTGCTTGTGTGTTAGTGAATAAAATGATTAAAAAATGACAGGATTAGCATATAAAAGGAGAGAGATTATTTTGGCCATAACCAAATTTCAATATCTCGTATTTTCTTTGTTTATTTTCCAATTTTTTTAAAAAAATTAGTTATTAACTATCATTTACTATGCAGGCTATTATTAACTATTATTTTATGTAGAAAAAAAATTATAAATATTTGTTTACATATATTGCCATCGGCGTTATAAATATTGTTATGGAACTTCAATTTCACTAAGTCCGTAAAGTCACCGGGTTTGCTTGTAGTGGGTGTATGGTGTGAAAGCAATGAGCAGGTGTCAATAATTAACTAAGATTTTCATTAAACATGAAGACAAGAATACTGACTACAAATATACAGCCGAGATGAACACAGGCAACACACAGCAGTACAATAATTGTAAAATACAACAAACATTAGCCCATAAGTAATAATCGGTTATAATAACAGCCATAGCACCTAAAGTGACCTAACAAAATTTAACAGGAGGAGGCAATCTACGTAGTTTCACTCTAAGGCCTCCCAAATATCTGCAATTCACTACGCCTGCCGCGCTTAATCCAGTTTCAGTCTCATTACTATATAACTGACTACTCCTCATGACACTCGTTGATGTTTCTACAATAAACACCAAGATTCGGCACACAGCTCATATCAACAATCCCTTATGATCCAAACAACACTTGTTCTTCGCTGAATTGATCCAACTAATCGCTGTTTATTATTTCCATGATTTAATACACGACTGATTTCAGCTTAAGACTGCCTGGTTTTTACAGTTTTCGGAGGCAAGCAGAGAAGATTCTGTAGCAGTCAGACATGTATCTGCTTCTATTGCCTCAGTCTCTAAATTTCTGGAGGATTCCAGTATTATTTTTTGTCTCCAAATTCGTCACTAAGTTACCAAATGGTAACGAAATTTGTTGTCAAGCTCTGTGATCACTGATTCGGCACCGGATCAGCATCCATCGATTGTATTAATCGTGCTGGAAGGCAACACCCCAGAGTCGTAACAATATGTGTGCGAGGGCGCGCGCGTGTGTGTGTTGAAAGTCAGAGTGTAGTTATTTTAACCGTTTCACAAATATTGCAATCTTTATTGTGGTTTATTCTGTTATTACTAATTATCTTTTCTTTCGAAACTAATTTTCCTTCGCTCTTCAAGTTGTTAATATAGACACTATGATTTAAAAAAATTTATTGATCGCATACAATTCTTTTAAAGTTCGAAAATTCTTTCTCGCCATTTGAATAACTTGTATTTACGTCATTAGATGTTTTACAATTGTTCAGATATGTGTTTTTCTCATCTGCTTAGATGAAAAAAGAATGTAAGTTTAAAAAAGCTAAAAATTTTAGAAATGTTGCTTGTTAAGTGTGTTTGTTTGAAAACTGTGACAGAATGTGCAACAAGGAAAGTCTTAAAATTCTTTTCTGAGGAAAAAACTCTAGTTGATCTCAAGATAAATACATTCCAACCGACGGAAACAATCCAGCGTCATTGAACGACGTTTTAACAAAAAAATAAATTGCACAAAATGTTATTTCTCAAAGCGAAGAAAACACATTGACAAACATTGATTGTAAACATGCAAATACTTCTAGTAGAAAAATAATGTTCTATGTTAAGGAAAAAAAGTCAAAACTGAAGTTGTAAAAAGTCAAAAACAAATACCTGTTCCTGAAAGGAGAAAAATAAGGAAGTAAAGATTATCCAAGAAATTTCTTGTGATAGACTTTCTTCATGAAGACTGTATAAGAAGTTTCGATTGAGTTATTCTGCAGTTAAGCCTATAACTTTACAGCAGTATGAATATATATCATAAGGGAATAAATTTACCTATTCATCAAAAATGAGAAATTCCTCAACACTTTCAGGAGACATATTAGAGTATTTTTAAAGCAATAAATTAGTATTTATTATTTATTTTAAAATAAACATGTTTATGGTGCCATATATCTGGTATATCTAATTTAGAATCAAATCTCTTCAAGGCTTGATTGTCATCCGGTTTGTATTTTCCCGTGCTTGTGAACACAATAACTCAAATAATAATAATAATAATAAAAACGATAATTTAAATAAATTATTTTTAGAATGTAACTCTGTGTCCACAACAGTAATTTAATATCAAATTATAGCCGTTCAAAAATAGGGTATCAAAATACATATTGAATTATGATATTCTGTATTAACCGTCCACCACCTATCAATTGTTAAAGAGCAAATGCAATATTCCATAAAAATGCTAAAATCATGCAAAGATAGATATTTTAGAAACTCTGTTCTCCATCGATATCTAATTAACATACAAGTATCCGTTTTCTTCATTATACTCCAAAGTAAACCAGTCGCATGTCTTCTCTTATACAAGGTCCACACTTTATGCTGTAGGAATCGCAGCTTTATTAAAGAAAATTTCTCAGAGAATACTTCTTCTGGTTTAATTGTTTGAATTAACCATGGGTGGATATTAGACGAAAAGCCAGTTAGAGTAGTATCATCAAAACTTTCTTGTATACTCTCTAATGAAGAAACTATGCAGGATGCTGCCGGTGTTCTGGCATTAGGGTAGCGTGGCTTCCCCGAGAACTGGGTGTCCTAGGTTCGAGTCCCGGTTCTGGCATATTTGTTCCTCTTCTGTGTTCCTTCTGTGAGGTGTGTAAATATGCCCCTCAGTAAAAAAAGGTTGTGCAATTAAATGTGAAACATGAAGTAGCTAAGTCGTACTCTTCCCTAGTTGGCGTTACTGAAAAAACAAGAGAAGCTCGTTTTGGCTTAAAGTGCCAAGCCGAAAGCTTGTCAGCAAACTTGTAAAATGTCATAAGTAGCAACATAAAAACATCCCAGGGTACGACTTGCATAGCATTGATGCGCAATAGTTAGGATATATTAAACTTTGGTGGAAATTTAGCCCATTTACTGAATATGGCTTGTGATTCAGTGTGATTACTCCCTGTCAAATGGGCAAAAGTATCCAAATTAAAATTTCGTTCCCTCCGACCAATTGAAACAAAAATTTAACGTAAAACTGCACTTATAGTCTTAAAATTAGGTACGTAAAATTACGTATTTAATTCTGATATATTTAAGTATTTACATTTTGAATGAGTATGGATTTTTCTCAATATTTAATACAAATCTACAAATTTAGTTTTAAATTTCTATACTTAATTTCATTTGTTTATTAGTTTTTATATTAACTTTGCCACTGACATAGACGGAAAATTTCCAAAAATGTGATTTTCGAACTCAATGAGATTTAAAACGTAAACTATTATCAAATCTCTATTTCGAAGTTTTTTAAATTAACTAAATTTCTATACCTTGGAAAATAATAATATAGTGAAATTGTTACCTTATATACGTGCAATTAGGTGTTTATTGAAGAAAATTCTTATGTTAGCATGCAAATGTAACCATTTGAATCTCATTCTATTGAGAACTTTTAGTTTCATAAAAACCACTCAATAATATTACTCGACATCAATGTCAATTCCAATTTGACATTTAAATCTATTAAGAGACTCCCAAACAGCAAACTCGAAACAAGAAATAATTAATTTAAACTTAACAAATATTTATGATGAAGTAGCTAATGTTAAAATAAAAAAGAAAACAATTGAATTCCGTTTCATTTCCTTATTTAAAAAAAATCGAAAACATAGTAAAGCTAAGAATATATTTGGCATCGCTCAAGAAAAGAATAAATTAAATTAATCACAGAGAATGAAATAACTGCATATTTCTTATTGAAATGCTATCTACTATCAAATCCAGGTGTCTTTCCCCATTCATAAATGAGAATATGTGCTTAAGATCTTTCAACATATTTGAAACAGTCACTCAGCTGTTAAAACAATATTCTTTTTATCTTTTTTTCGTTCAGTTGACTGAAGTTGACAAGTAAATTCCACTAAGCAGAATATTCAAAGCAAACGATTTTCCTGGCATCGTGGTACAAATAGAAAAGAATAAAATATCTGGTATTGGAAATTCTGATTAATTTTTTTGTCTAATACAGCAAATACAGTTATGGTGATTTATTTAATTTAGTTGTTTAAGGAAATGAAGATTTAATTCCGTGTATACTCAGTGACTTGTTAAATGCTTTTTGGTTTGTGATCGTCCATTTGCTTCTAAAAAAAATATTTCCTTTTTCTGGATCATTAAATCCTTTTATCAAGTTCTGTGGCATTCATCAATCATAGTTTAAAATTAAAAGTTATAGTTCTTTTTCAAATTATTTGTGGAATTAATGGTATTTAAAAATATAAATTTTTTGAAAAAATATTATTTCTTAGTAAAAATATTTATTAATTATATATTAATTGTAGAGTTTTTTCAAAATTATATTATATTTAATATCAATAGCTGTTTTTGAATACTAGTTACCTCGTCAAGATCAATGGCTGATACATTTTCAGCACTTTTTGCATTGAAATCATTTTGAATTTCAAATTTTGGTAATTTTTTTAATGTTTAATTTCAAAAACTTACCCGTTCTGTAGTTGGGGATGAAAATCTTCCGTTTTGCTGGTTGGTTCTCGCCACCCTACATGAAAAGGTTCCTCCCATCTATGACGAGACTTATTTTCTTAGGGAAGAGTTGTACCGTGGCCGTGATGGCTGATGGCCTTTAGTATTCAATTATAGTTACTGATCTACTTGCTTTTGGAGCAGAACGATCATTCAAATTTAATGCTTTAACAGTGGGTCGGAGTAGTAGCATTGGAGTTAATGTTCAATGTGCCTTACATTTTCATAATTTTTTTTTCCTACATCGTTATAGAACTGATTACATCACATGTAAAAGCAGCAGCATTTCTGAATCTTTCCTGCATTGCTATTGTTTTATTATAAACTTAAACCTAAATTTTAAGTGTAATAAAACTTCAAAAAAAAAAAAAACAAATTATAAAAAGCATGGTTTATGCTGAAATAAATAGAGAAATATGTCATTTCTTCCTATTTATATCACAACAATAAAAAAATCAAATACTAACTGTTTGAGTTTCTCTTCATCATTAAAATGTATATTTTTGAAAATACTTATGCACATGCAAAATGCGTAGGTGCAAAATACTTATGCACTTGTGTAAAATGTATAGTTGCAAAATACTCATGCACTAATGTAAAATGGGTAGTTGCAAAATATTTGGCTTACATTTTTTTTAAAGTAAGAAAAAATCGACAGGGAAACTATATAGAGCTAAAATTCATTCAGTTTAATTGAGTGTCTAGATATTTTTTTCTCTACAGGATAGATCATAAGACCAAGATCTGTAAACCATGGTAAATAATTATTTTGAAGGATACGAATATGAACCTCAGAACAAATAGCTTGAAATTTTTATTCAAGAAAAATTAAGAGATTTTTTTTTTTTCCATTTACTACATTGCATTCATTTTTTTTTCATCCCACTTAATATGATTACAAAAGAGTAACTTTCACACCATTTAAAAAGTATTAAAAATTGTTCTTTTAAAGAAAAAAAATCATAATAAGAAAAAAATTCTTGAATAATCAAAAAATATAAGGTATATCTTTTGTATAATTTTCTCTAACAAACTTTATGGCTTAACATATATTGAAAGCGATTTCAATATTTCATCAAATATTTAACTGCATGATTTTCTACAAATAATAATCGCGGAAAGTAAATATCCCAAGGAAGAATTTATGAAATTGTTTTCTTAATGATACTCTTGTAAAACTCAAAAAATTTTAAGCATTCTTAAATTTTTACAACTAGATATTATGTAAGTAAAATGTTGCTTAACAATTGCGTAATAGGGTTTCAACTGTTTTGATAGTGGAATCCAATCAATTTTTTCTTTTCTTTTTGCATCAGTTTTAATTTCTTTTCTTTAGAAAATTTAAAAACAAATTCATTGTCAATATTCTGTTTTTCTCCTCTTAGACAATATGGAACATATTTGAATCAAGTTAGGTAACATGATGGAGTGATTTGAAAAAGTAAATTTTGTAGCTATCACACCAAGTAATAACATGGAAGAAAAAAAGAAAAGAAATTTTTCAACTCTATGTGATTTTTTAGATAAACAATATGTTGATTTACACGTTTCCAAGGTTACCTTTTTTTGAAAAGGATTTTATAAAAGCATTTACATACTTTCATACTTTAAGGTAAAAAACAATGTAACGCTTTTCTTTTGAAAATTATCTGCCTTCAGAAAATCAAGTTTTTAAAAAAATGCAATTTTATTTTATTTTGAATGATTATCATTCACATTTTTATGTTTTATGTTCATACAATTATTTTTTTTAAAACTTCATTTCGAATCAAACTGCTGGCAATGCATTTAATTTTTTTAATGATTCATCAAATTGAATTTAAGATTTAAAAAAATAATTCAAAAAATCTCGACATAAAAATATTTTCATGCAATAAAACATCTTCATGCTACAAGAATATCTTATACTTAATACATAAAAGGAATTTTTTGAAATGTGCTTCTTATAAAAATCCATCTCTGGCATCGATTTAATTTGATAGATTTTATAATTTCTAAAAATATCAATTAAACATTTTGGGCAACTTTGTCTGAATGGCTTATTTGGCAAAATATTTTTTAAATACATCCTTTGGTAAAAATAAATAAAAAAAGCATGTTGTATGATATGATTGCTTTCAACTTTAAATTTCAAAATCACTAGTCTATTCATATTATCAATTCTATACGTATTATCAAATGTATCAACACATTTATATAACAAAGCAAAATGGTACATGCTTTTTCACGAACAGTAGTTTCGAAAGAGCCTATTATTGTGGAATATTTCTCGATTCATAGGGAATTAAATACTGGATTGCGATTATTACATCAAATTTGAATTTCCAACCGAATTTCCTATCTAAACTAAAATTTCACGAAGAGCCACTTCTATCAATTCAATATCACCTGTCAAATTCATGTTTAAATCATTTTCCTTACATGCTTGGCATACAAGGCTCAAACTTGTACAGCATTTGCACTTTAGATGTATATCATATTAAAGAGTATATTAACTTTTCTATGTACTAACTCTTAATATATAGAACTCTATATATAACTCTCTCTATATACATATATATTTACTCTTTATCCAATTAAATCTTTTTTATCGGATTTATATTTGAACAGTCAAACGGTAATACATACATTTTATTCAAAAATATAGTCATTCTAAATGAATTAAATATAAAATTTTTTTAGAGATCCATTTGAAGTTGATAACGACTCTCTAGCTTAAAGCTATTAGCTATACTAGGTTAAATCAATTATAATGTGATAATTATGGCGATAAAATTTCTGAAGTGCTCATATGAAGGTGTGCAAGAAATAATTTTGGTTTAAAAATAAAATTATCTCTATGTTTTATGGAGTCTACGGTTCTTGTACAGTTAAAATTCCAGGCATCAAAATTATTTTGATACCTAAATTTAATTCTTTCTTTTATTTCTGACTTGCTTTTTTCCAAACACATGTAAAAAAATTAACTAAAAATTAAACATTTAATTTTTTTTCTTTCCCGCAAATTATACAATGAATTATAGTTTGAGCATTATAATGAAAGAAAAGTAATTTTTCAATTTTATTAAAACTTTTCCTATAAAAAGCTTCATTCTTATGAAATAGACTCAAAATTATTTTTTTACATTTTTTCTTCGTGATATAAATTCTGAATGAAATATGCAAATGAACGAAAATATCTTTTCACACAAAAAAAAATTTCAAAGAAAATTCTAAAAGAATTTTTTAAACTTCTGTTTCATTTAGGTAAATACTCTTTCAATATTCCATTTAATAATATTTTATTTCAAATTTAGTTTTCTTTTAATAAAATGGATTGGCAGAATTTAAAAACAACTGTGCTTGTAAATGCATTTATATTCATACTTTTTTTCGGTATTTCTTTTTTAATCAATAACAAATGATTAATTTTTGCAGTAATAAACTTAGAATAGATAGTTAAAACTCTTAGTGAATCAGTTTTTAACATATATGCTAATGAATTAATTTCTTCGATAAGAGTTAAAATAAAAATATTAAAATTAAAACTCAAATTAAATTGCATTGTTAAAAAACTTAATTATTAAAAATTATTCGATTTTATTTTATTATTATTCTTCATATATATTATGACTTACTGAATATTTTCTAGGAAGGAAATATCGTCCGCATAAAATAAGTTTCGAATTATGGCCCCATTTTGAATAAAATAACCGACTTTAAAAATGCTGTTTCTTTTAAAACACGTTCTTTAAAGAATGTTGTAGAATTTTAAAACAATTAGGGAAAGAAGAATAGATAAAAAGATGAAATAAAAGGGTACAATGACTTGAATGGCAACGATAAAATCTTTTTCTTTTTATTCCGATACATTTGAGCGCAAATCCTCAATGAAATGGCGGGAACCAGTCATGCAGATATCAAATAAGTTTCTATGAAAAATGACTCAAACCGAGCAGAAAAGTTACATTTCTGGTAAATGAAAGAATAATCTTGTATTTAAATACGAATATAATAAAACACATTGATGCCTCGAATGAGTAATATAGTTTTAGGTTTAACTTCGGAATTTAAAAATGAGTTACTTTGAGAAAGTGCGTTTTTCAATCCTTGAATGAATTTAAATTTTTTTTTGTTGAAAAATGAAGCTACTTTGCCTTGAATTCGTACCGTGCATTATTTCTACGAAACTGTTGGAGAACGGATATATTTATTCGTATTGAAGTTTTTATGGAATTAATAATAAAATTATAGGATTATTTTAATCCACATCGGATTCTTATGTGACTCTTTCCCTTCAACTATTCATTTTGCTACCAATGAATTCGTGCACTTCTATGTATTTATAGTGTCATAGTGCACTTATATGTATTTATCAGTCGATGTCATAGTGCATGTAACTTAATGCAAGTTCAACTGGAAAGTCCAGCACAATTTTAGTTTGATCATTATCACTTGGCAATTTGTGAAGAATTCAACAAGTCATTATTTGTTTTTAATTAATTTAAGTCATTAACCAGTTTAAACCGCTCTGAAACAATCATGAATCAGCTATCTGTCTCTATCTCTCGCACTTTTTTTTCTTTCTCTCTCTATATGTATGTAATGATATTTTTTTTTTCATTTTTTTTTCTTTTCTATCTGGCATACAAAGTTTTAGAGCTTGACCGATTTTGAGATGAAAAAACTTATCGTTTTTCTAAATACAGACGCACGTGATCTGATGGTCTGGTGATTATTTTAAACTGGTCAATGACTTAAATTAATTAAGACAAGTCTTAAGAATTCAGAGAATGAATAGTTTAGGAATCAAGTTGTAACTTCAGTTGGCGATAACTCACCTAATGTGACATCCGTATGAATTATTTTCTATAGCCCTAAGAGTAAAAAATTGAAGTCCTGAAAGCGATGAATCGCCAATTTATTGCCTGAGCGTTGTGAAGACTCTTAAACCTCAAAATAACATCATGCTCTTACAGGATAATATCACAATTTAATGTTTTTTACTTTTAGATAATAAGAAAAAAAATATAAACAGCACAGCAAAAATATATATGTATTCTTCATATGGTTTGTATTCTTCAAATAAATATATACTAAACAAATTACAATGCAAATTTGTTGTTTAATTTTAAATAAATAAATTTGTATTTCTTAATAAAATACTGATTTCTCTTAAAACTAGAAATCTTCTCTTCTTCCCTCTTAAGTGAAAATCAATTTTTACAAAAATACTATTTGATCCCTTAAAGTCCTTCGATAACTTTTCCACCTCTGTTGTTATTGTTTTATCGTTTGAGGCAGTCAATTAACGATTAAAAGCTGTTTGCCAGCGTTTTTATCTGAGTGGAGTTGACAGAGAGCTCGACAAAGCAAGCACTTCGAAAGAAATAATTTTTCTTTAGACGAAGTGCAAGAAAAGACAAAAAGAAAAATACTTATATTGGAAATTCAGATCCTAAGCTCTTTTTTATAAGTAAACACCGAATACAATCGTGAATCCTTATTTAATTTAAACTCTGTCGTTGAAATATATTAAGAATTAATTCTCAGAAGTCTTACAAGATCGTTAAAGATTCTTCTCTTTGCATTTCTTTGGTGATTTCGAAAAAAATCCTCATTTTTTTTCATTTGATTGATAGTTTTCATCAAATTGTCTGAATGATCATCAATCATTGTCATTGAATAAAATTTATGGAGCTTCTAAAATTTAGTTATTAATAAATCATATTTCTTTTGGTATGATATTGAATAGTTATAAAATTCATTGGAAGACTTTTTAAAGCAATACTCAAAATATTAAACAGTATATGTATTAATTTTATGCTTTAAATATGGTTTAGAAATTGAAATTAAAAATTATATATGAATCCATCATTGTGAAAAAAAAATTATTTATTTAAAAACTTCAAAATTTCCTTTTTTTGAATAATTTTCTGCATAAGTGAAGCAACTTTTTTAAAATTTGCTATTATGGTTTAAATATGGCCGGTTAGTAAAAGGATAAAAGCTTTGGCCTCCTGGTATAGGGTGTAACACGTCTTTTCAGCGATCTAGGCGTCCTGATTCAGGCATGGTTGTTCTTCATGTGGGCTCTATCTGTGAGTTTTGTCACCTCCCCCCATTAGTTGTTTTAACAACAATATGCATTATTGTTCAAGAAAAATTCATTTAAGAAAATAAATCAGTCAATAATCTCATTTTGTTAGTTTGCCCTCTCTACCTGTGAGCTCCCTCCCCCAGTAAAAGGGATTGTGCAAGTGAATGTGACGCTTGAAGTAGCTAAGTCATATTCCTGGCCCTGAAAGAACAAAAGATGCTCTTTCGGCTTAAATCGTCAGCGTGTTTATAAATTGCCATAAGTCATATAACTCTAAGATTAAAAGCAATGTATTTTAATACCAAACAAATGAACTAAACAATGGAAGGTTAATTTCTTTGTAGAAATTAACAACGGAAAGAATTTTTTTATAGAAATTAACAATAAAAACAATTTCTTTATTTAAAATCTGTTTAAAATTTTTTTTTGTATGATTTCTAATTATGCTGCTCCCCAACAAATATCACTTAAAAAATTCCCATATAATACCCTTCATTTATAATTTTTTATAAATTATGTGTTTACATTTTCCTGAAAATATGCATTATTGTTAAAGCAAAATGCATTCAAGTAAGCAAATAAGTCCATGATCTCATTTTGTGAGTTATTTCGGTTTCATACTTCAAGCCTCTGTACTTTATTTTAAAAATGTATTTAAAATAATAATTGTGCCGTTTAGTGGTGCAAGAGCTACAGCTGGCCATACTGCCCCAGACATATATTTAAAATATAAAATACTTGTTTTGTATATACATATGTAAAAGTAGAAATTAATTGATAAAATTACATTCAAATGTCTCTTAGCATTATAAACAGGATGTAAGAAGTGGTAAAAAGAGGGAGTATTAAATAAGATGGTAAAATCCAATTGCTTTCTAATTTAAAAAGGTTTTTGTGGGTATATACCCCAACAAGCATTTGCGTCTCCATTGTTGAAAAATGAAAATATCTTAAACGATGATATTTAAAATCAGGACATTCAAATAAAAACTGTTGAACCGTTAAATTTCTATGGTAATTCAAGCAAAATGGTATTTTATCGCCGAATAAAACATTTTTATACAAATATGTTGTAGAAAAAGTGCTGTGTATTTTGAATTTTATCGGGGCGAATTTTTCTCATTTGAAAATTACTTAAAGCTGCAATGCAAATTTGAAGTGGCATCGCTTTATTTTTGTGTAGTTCATTAATATAGTAAGCACCAGGTGAAAAAATAATGTATCACAAATAATGTGTCGTTTGAAATAATAAAAGTTTGAGAGAGATATGTGTGAGCTTGGACGAATGCAATTTGGTTCATTCAAAACTCATCATGAAGATATTAATGTGTTTATATATTAACCAATAACAAATTAAGAATAAAGAAATAAGTTTAATTCATGTTACCTTTCTAGTATTTTTCACATTCGCAAGGTGTTGAGAATTAACTATAGCATCTTATATTTTGAGCAAAAGATCAATATTTAATGAAATTATTGAATTAATTTAATAGTTTTATTTTGATAAAAATATTTTCCTAAAACTTTATAATAATAACGAAGTTTGAAAATTATAGTGCAAGTTTTAACCTATCTTTTAGCAATTAAGGCATGACTCAAGACAAAACTGCGAGTGAATAGCTTATTTTGAACATTAATCTCTAAAAGTCTTCTACCATAAATGTTAAGGTACAGCCATAAGCTTTAAAAATAAATAAAACCAACAAAATCTATAAATTTTACACGAGTATAACGAAATTGTATTTTAAGCAAGTTTTTCTTCACATTTCTGAGTCAAAATTTCCCTGGGGTACAAAAAGTAAAAAGCCAGCCGAAAGATTAAAGGAAGCCGCTGAATTCCATAACGTTTCGGTTACTTTAAACAGAAAGAAAAAAATGTTTTCAAAATTTATTGAAAAAACTTTTTTTTAAGATGGAAAGAGAAAAATTATTTTCTCAAGAAATAACTGGATTCTTAGTAATGATTATTTTAAAAGCGAAATGTAATATATGATAAGTGATATTGAGCCTAAAGGGAATCAGGATGCTTAGATTGACCAAATATGAAAAGATTTAGCAATAAGAAAATGAAGTCTTAAGAGTGAATATAATTATTCGTTATCTTTAGCTCATAAATAATCTGTGTAATATAAACAATTTTTTTAAATATAACTTTCTTAAAAATTAAATTTAGTTGTAATAATAACAAAAACATTTTATTTAGTCTTGAGAATCATATTTCTTTAATCTTTGGAAAGCATATTTATATCGTTCAGTTTGTTTTAATGTTGGTTCTAGATAGAACCACTATATTTTTAGTAATCTGGGATGTTGTTTAACTTCGATGTTTATATTACAACAGAGAAGGAAAAAAGTATTACTGGTATTCTTAATGGATACTGATAATGGTCTACGCCTTCGTTGCGAGCTTCAAAAAGAACTATCAAAGATAACGCCTTTGACCCTATGAAGGGTTTTGAAAATATGAGTATTACCATGAAATATTTATTTTGTACTGTTATACATTGGCAGCTACGATATTCGTGTGACTATTCCTGTACTTTATATGAGAAAAAATTGGTGTAACCCTTTCGCGACGGGCGTATCATATATGCCTTACCTACGACCGTCTGTCACAGCCGGACTTACTACCCGTGGATTTCTGAAAATCGAAATAATGGAATATTGATTCATTTTAAACTGGAATAATTTTAATTGACACTAGATGGCTTCCTGTGCCTGTTATTTTTTAAATAAATATTATTTTCTAACCTTCAGGATGGTATATTTATTCCTGACTTTAGTATATATTCCTTGACTGAATTCCTTCAGTATTTATTCCTTGACTGAAAGTATATACTTTCCTTCAGAAAAGTATATGCTTTGCTGACCTATTCCTGACCTTTAGTTTGATCAGGTTTAACCTGACTTCGACTTTTTACTCATCAGCCGTTGGTGGGATGGGGTTAGGAGTAATATAAATACACAGAGCTGGGCTGTGGAACTTTCTACTTGATACAATCGTTCTCGTTTCTTCCTTTTTTTATTAAGGTTTAACAGTGATCTTTTCGGCTTTTGCCTTCTGTTCTGTTATATATAGGGTCGCTTTAGGATATATTTTATACATTTCTCTCTTTATTATGGACATATTATATATTCGTTTCAATTTATTGTGATAAGAAAATACGATTTGTAAGAAGAAAAACTTGCTGGTATTATAAATAAATTAATAATCTAAAAAAGTAGTAAAAATTATGACGTTAGAACTTAAAATTTCATTTTTTTTAATATGTATTTTTCAAAGTTAGGCTTAGCTACTCAAACCCCGCGTCCTGTGGGACGGTCCCTTTCACGTATGCTTGATACATCTTAACATTTAAGATTTACCGTGAAGTTTTAACTGTGAAATTTTAGGATTTAACTGGGGAGGTGAGTTTTAGGACTTAACTAAGGACGTGAGGTCGACGTGACCACATTTCATTCACATTCAAATTAAATTTTCTGACAAAGATATTAGTATGTAAAACTGTCAATATATTTTACAGAGATTTTTCTTGATATATAGATATGTTTTAGAACTCTTTCAAAACAGATTTTCATTGAAAAAAGTAAATGCGTTGGAACATACATTTTCTTCTCAAATTACATGATACAATCCATAATATTTTTGAAAAAAATTATCACTTATTTGCTCGATCGATGCAGTTGACGGATTTACCATCCACCCTACTCCCCAGATCTAAGCCCTTCTGACTTTGATTAAATTCCTAAAATGAAGAAACCACTTTGTGGCATTCACTTCAAAACTTTTCCAGGGATTATTGCGGCAGTAGACTGGTCCATCCGAGCTACCAAGAGAAGAGGTGTCGCTTCAGGGTTCCATATCATTGGAAAAGGGTTGTACACAGTGTCGGACATTAAAACATGAAGACCTGAATTACTTTTGTATTCCATATAAATAAATAGTTGCTATTATTAAAATTTTTCCCCCCCCCCCAATTTCCCTTTTAGGTTTAATTCGATCAGTTTCTAATTTCGTTTTCATGATTCGTTCTTGTTGATTGAAAATTTTGTCTCTGTAAGTTTTGTTCTGGTCCCTGTTTGCTCTTTCGTTTCCTTTCTTTTTTCTTTGCAAGGCTTCAACAGCAGAAGACTCAGGGCTTCCTATTCATTGCCTACGTGCTATCGAGCCTCAAATTTCCCCATCCAAAACAACATCATGATATTTTTGTTTTCTTTTCATTTCTCGGTTTCTAATAAAGTAAGCTATGAAAATATGATATCGTTTGAAAGAGGATATCAATGCCAGTCATAAAGAGTTTTTGCAAAAATAAGGTCGAAAATCTCGCTCGAAAATTCAAACTTTTCCAAATTTGGGAGCCTACATATTGTGAATCCCTCGGAGTAGCAATGTGAAACTAATATCATTATGTGTATTTCAGCGAATAATATCGAACGATAGGAGCAAATGCAATGTAGCTCCAATTAATAAATTTCTAAACTCGAGTTTCGGTAAAATTGCCATTTGACTCGATTCATTGAAACGAGAGTTTAGATGGGCCACACTTGTCTCTACATTGCATAGACAACTCCTGCGACTATATTGAAGGACTGTAAAACATGGGGACATGAATTACTTTTATATTGGATGTAAATAATTAGTTGCCACCATTAAAGTTCCAATTCTCATACAATATAATGTAAAATTTACAAGCATAGAAAGCAATATAATGTAAAAATAAACAATTATAGGAAAAATTTTAAAAAAATGATATTGGGTAGAATTAGCCCTTTTTTCATCGGCTTGTGTGACTTTCATAACATGGTTTTCTAAGGCATTTTAAATTTGCAGGTTAAGATGATATACAAATCAATCTATGAATTATGTACATATTTATATTGGAATATTACTATATTTTACAAATTTTTCAAAATACATTATCATTATAAAAATTAATTATGTTTGAACATACATATCAGAAATAGTTGAATACGACCTTTCTTCGACAAACTCTTCAGTACAATAATCTTTATCACTCTAATCTCTTTCTACGTCATTTAAAAGATTCTGCTCAAAAGAATCAGTAAATTAGATGATATTTCGAGGCCCACATTTTAGCGCCGTCTGCTAATCCTTATTTATTAATCCTTAAAGCATCTATTGAAACCGGTTGAAAAAGTGCACGTGTATTGAAGGTCACAAAACTGAATGCTACAGGAACAATTCATTCAATTGAACAAAAAATTGAAAAGGTTTGATCGAAAGTCCATCATTAGCGATCTCACAGATCGTACATCTCCCTTTAAGGATTAAGATATTTTCGCTCAGCGTTTGATTTGGTCGTCATGAAAAAAATATCCTGCCTTGACTACAGCTACTAATAGCTATGCTGAGATTGATTCACCCTAGCTAAATATTTCTCAAAATATCACAAAAAAATCCATCTTCTCGTTTTTCATGAGACAATACTTTAACTTGACTTCAGCTGTCAACACTCAAGTTCAGATTATATATCTGTAAAATATTTCTGCAATTTCACAAAAAGAAAACTCGTCTTCTAATAGAACTACTTACTACACGACCTCATTCGACCTTATTAAACTGTTTATACTGCATTCTTTGATCAAATTAATGATGAATAATCCAAAGTGGTCAGACCAGAAGATGAAAAATTTTATATATGCATATACATCTACTTCTTCAATGTAGTTAAAGTAAATTATATTTGCACATTGAATAGTGGATTCAGGTTTTTATGATACAATATCTAACTGTTACTACAGCTGTCAACCTCCATTTCCAATGAATGCATGCATAACAAGCTCTTGATCAATGACAGAAAACAGAAAATCTCTCTTCTAATAGAGCTATTTCAAAATCTCATTCGAATTCATTAAGCTGTTGTTATTGCATTCTTCATCTCCTTAAAAGCATTCTTGGATCAAATTGATGAAGGATAATCCAAAACGGTCAATCAGCCTATAAGATGGACAATGTGTATAGATCCATCATCGTCTCCAAAACATATCCCATATCTCAATCGTCTTAAAATTAAGCAAGATTTGCAAATTATGAAGTAGGTTCTGATCTTCATGTCACCATATTTAGCTGTAACTACAGCTATCAAGAATCATTTATACAGAATACATATTTGCGAATTATTTCAACAATATCGTGGAAGGAATTGCATCTTCTCGTAAAGCTATAATATGACTACACTCGAAATCATTTAGCTGCTGCTTCTGATCAATTATAATCATTCTTTGTGTTAAAAAAAGGATTCTTAACTCAAATTGAAGATGGATAACTCTACAGACCATGATGGATAATCCAAAATGCCTAATTCAGAAGATGGATAATTTCAAAATATCGAATCTTGAAGGATAAGTATTCATCTATGTAACTCAAGCTGTAAAGTAAATGATATTCCCATAGCAGTGAATTCTGGTATTGCAAATTCCAATTATTTTTTAAGTAGCATGCTATTAGAACAGACGACATATTATAATGTCAGTGCAAATATACCTCAACAATTTCTTTTATCAATACCACATTCTA
This sequence comes from Argiope trifasciata, assembly GCA_026543055.1. Taxonomy (NCBI): domain Eukaryota; kingdom Metazoa; phylum Arthropoda; class Arachnida; order Araneae; family Araneidae; genus Argiope; species Argiope trifasciata. The sequence goes on along the minus strand of JAPMOQ010010593.1, from coordinate 2,161,551 downwards.
GTTTGCTGTTGATTTCTTATTTTCAGCAGTTTTATTAATCGAATTTGTAGTGAATTTAAACAAAATTATTAAAAATAAAAACTTTTATTACTTCACATGAAGTAAAGAATTTCATTTATTATCTCATTTTTATTCTTTAAATAGCTTTAAACATTGGAATCGATTATTTTTTTCAATCTCATAACCAGATGGCACAATTGTTTGGACTTAGAGATGAATTGATTTAATCAGTTAACAGAAATTTCAATTACGAAATTATTTCAAAAATTTATTTTCAACAAAAACAAAGAGTTTCTGAAATTATTAGGCATTAAGGAATAAATTTTTAAAATAATGAATTTATCTTTAAAAACTTGGAATAAGTAAAGATAAATAAAAATATTTAAGAAAGCAGATATTTACCTTAGTGATTAGAATTCCTTTAAAACTAATTTAAACTCTCACTTATATATATATATATATATATATATAACATAAATATATCTGTGACTGCTTTAACTTTAATATTTAAAAGGTATTCCCATTTGATTCATAAGAGAGTTGTCATTTCTTCATAATAATATAATTTGAAATAAAAATTCTTTTTTAAAATTTTCCTTCAATTTTTAAATTCATAAATAAATCCCTTTGAAAATTCTGAAAACATAAGCATTTAAGATGGAAATGTAATTCAAAATTTTATTACTGTTTAGAAATTTTTTAAATAATGTCAGACGGGTTTAATAGCCTTGTCTGGGTCATAATATGCTTTCACTTCCAGACATTTTCAATTAAAAAATATTTTGCTTAAAATAAGTAAAAAAATAGTAAATTCCAGTTGATATAAAAAAATAAAAGGCTTTAAAAGTCTTCTTTTTTTTAAAAAAAAAGGCATTTTAAGACACTAAAGAGTAATTTGAAAGAATTCCAAACCAATTACTAGACTTAAAAATAATATCTAATTCCAAATGAATACCGATTTTTATTTTTATTATCCAGGAATTCTACTGGAATTCCTTGGAGTATTTGTAGAAAAACACGAGGCAAAAAATAAAGAAGATATATTGAAGAAGGATTCTAATTGAATAAGAAATAAATGTTTCGGATAAATTTGAAAAATTATCAAATTTAAATTCTATATTCATAAAATTGTTAATTCGTATTTATGCATATCTTGGATAAACAACCTTTCATTTCATCTTTATAATTGTAGCCAAGAAGGGGAGAGAGAATTAGGGAATGAGAAAATAGGTTTTTAATTTTAAACTTTTGCAATCCTTAAATTTCAAAAAATCTCAAAGTTAATATTGTATGAATCTATAAAAGAAAACAGGCACAATGTATTTGAATATTATCTGTCTGAAATGAAGATGACTTCCTTCGCCTCCAGTTCTTAGTTAGAATATATCATGAATATTCTCAATACCAACAATTTATTGTAGATTAACACCTTGAGAATTATAGGAATCCTTTGTAGAGTAACATATTGAAAACTGCGGGAATGTATTGTAGAATAAAACGTGTCAATTGTGGGAATCTATTGTAGATTAATAATTTGACCACAATGGAAATCCATTATACATTACCAGCTTCTCAATATTGGAATCTGTTGTAGATTTTCACCTTGACAACTATGGGAATCTATTGTAGATTAACACTTAGATAACTATGGTAATGTATTGTGGACAAACACCTTGAAAGCTATGGGAATGTATTGCAGACTAACAACTTGACAACAGTGGGAATGTATTGTTGTCTAACACCTTGACATCTATGGCAATCTGCTGTAGATTAACACCATGAAAACTATTAAAATCTGTCGTAGATTACCATTTTGGCAAATGAACACCTTGGAAACTATGAGAATCTACTGCAGATGAAAAACTTGACATCTATAGGAATGTAGATAAACACCCTGATAATTATGGGAATATGTTGTAGATGAACAGCTTCACAACTATGAGAATCATTGGTGACCTGTGACTACATATAAACTACAATGTAAATCAACGTGTTAATGTGCCACTTTTCTGGCATCTGAATAGTTAAATTTCTTACCAGGTTTGTTAGTCTTTCAGGAGGTTTGATTGAAGATAAATGTTCTTTCATTGAAATTTCAACGGAACTAGGAATTAGTTTGCATCTGCTGTACGTTGAAAGCTGTATTCACAGAAACCAAACAAGAAGATTATTTATTCTTTAAAATATTTCTTTATGCCAACTTATTTATTTTATAAAATATTATGTTAATAAATCATACATCATTTATAAGCAGTAGCATGTAAGAGAGTTCCATGAATCTACTTTTCGTAGAATTTCCATTTGACTCAAAATTTCCCAACACATTGTTTACTAAAAAAGATTAAAGAATGATAAATTGTTTGATAAACTTGTAAATTATGTTTTAGATTTGAAAGAAAACAATTTAACCCCAAGAAAATAATTTAATTCAAATTTTCATTCATAAATTATCTCCTGAAATGGGTATATAAATTGGCTTATAATGTTTGTTTGTCTTCCAAGAAGGTTGTCCTCAGAATGTCAGAAAATTCAATGGAAACAAGAAGTCTGCATACATCGGCTCTAGTTGTAAGAGCTATTTGCAGAAAGTTAAAAAAACAATTTTTATTCATTAAAATACTTTATATTCAAATTTATCTATTTTATAAAATATTACGATTGTAAATTGTACATCATTTGAAAGCATTAGCAAAATAATAATAATAATAAAGAGATTTCCATGAACCTATTTTTTGTAGTATTTCAGCTTTTCTCCAATTCCTTTTTTCGAACAAATTCTTTGACAAAATCAGCGGGAGTAGTCATCCTAAAACTCTGTCGCATATTCTTTGACCTTGGCTTTTCTTACGTAACATCGACATAAAATAAATATGAAACACTAATTTTTGGCGCATATTTAGTATGTTTATTGAATACTAGCCGCCTTTGGCGACCAGCTGGTTCACCATGAATAATGCGTTCTATAATTTTTCCGGGCATTGATTAGCCTGAAATTAAAAAGGTTTTTTCCCTGATGCTTCAATATTAAATGTGTTTTTTTAAAGAAAGCGAAAAAGGAAAAAAAAAATATTGAATAAATGATATAGATGTTGCAAACGATTATAGAAATCTTGGCTTTGCATTTATTTTTTTAGAAACTATCACATTTTATAATGAAAAAAAATTATTGAATTAATGATACAGATATTGCAAACGATAATAGAAATATGCCATTAAGACGGGATTCCAATGCATATCCTGTATAAATTCAATCATGTTTACCATAAATAAAGAAGATTTGTTGAATAAATGATTTAGATATTGCAAACGATTATATGAACCTTTGCCTTGCATTTACTTTTTTAGAAAATATCACATTTTATGTTTCTTTTATTTTATCTAGTCACGTGCTGAAAGTATCATTTCTTTAGACTTGATTTACGATGATAGTTTTTTTTTTTATTATTTGAACTTCGGTCATTGTTTTCTTTTATTTTATCCAGTAACGTGCTCAAAAAAAAAACAGGGTTAAAATATTTCTTTAAAAATCGAGGCTTAAGTTATACATTAAAACTCTGATACCATCAGAAAGCTAATTTTTTTACCTTTAAATTGATGTTAAAATCATGTTTGTGCGATAATATTTTCGGAGGTTATAGCGGAAAAACGTCAACATTTCGCTTAAATTTTAATTAATTCAAATTCTAATTAAAAATTCGAAAAAAGGACTCCGAGGTGCACATTCCTAACCTCCAAGGTATACATGTACCAAATTTAGTAGCTGTAGGTCCAACCGTCTGACCTATAGAGCGCCAACACACACACACACAAACACACACGCACACACGCACACGCACACACACACACACACATTGAGCTTTATTATAAGTATAGATATATATTGCATCTTTGGCTTGTTATTTGGTAATTAATCCCTGTATTGTATTAATAGTATCCCAAACTCGCATTCTTGTTTTAAATACAATTTTCTCAACTGACAGAATTAAAAATTTTGCCCAAAACTGAAGTTATATTCACAAAATCTCATATAACTGGTTTTTGCTCCATAAATTTTAAATCCAAATACCAAATTCTATTTATCTACCTCACTTCGTTTTGTAGCTGCCATGCTAAGTTATATTCAAACAGCCTATAACACAACCTTCATCCTTACATAATTCCCACAATATTTGATAGAAATATTGCAAATTTCATGTTGAGACCTTATATCAAAGTTCTGCCCTCTAATTCAAAGTGTTTCTGAGGCAACTTCATCAGAGATGAACATTTTCCGAAAATCTTTCAGAGATGTTGATAACGTGAAAATTCCCCACATTCTGGGTTTCGGATTATTTATTTTATTTTTGATTGTTTATATATTTTCTGTATATCTATACTTATAATAAAGCTCAATGTGTGTGTGTTTGTGTGTGTTGGCGCTCTACAGGCTAGACCGTTGGGCCTACAGCTACCAAACTTGGTACATGTATACCTTGGAGGTCCGGAATGTGCACCTCAGAGCCCTTTTTCCGAATTTTTAATTAGAATTTGAGTTAATTAAAATTTAAGCGAAATTTCGACGTTTTTTCGCTATAACATCCGAAAATATGATCCCATAAACATAATTTTTACATCAATCTAAAGATTAAAAAATTAGTCTTCTAGTGGTATCAGTGTTTTAATGTATAACTTAAGCTTCAATTTTTAACGTATTTTTAAAGAAATATTTTAACCGTTTTTTTTAGCACTTGACTGGATAAAATAAAACAATGCCGGAAGTTCAAATAAAAAAAACAACAACCATCATCGCAAATCCAATATAAAGAAATGCAACATTTAGCACGTGACTGGATAAAATAAAAGAAATATGAAATGTGATATTTTCTTTGAAAAATAAATGCAAAGCAAAGGTTTCTATAATCTTTTGCAATATCTATATCATTAACTCAATAAATCTTCTTTACTTACGGTAAACTTGATTGAATTTAGACAGGATATGCATTGAAATCCCAATTTAATGGCATATTTATGTAATCGTTTGCAATATCTGTATCATTAATTTAATACTTTTTTTTCCTTTTCTCGCTTTCTTTAAAAAAACATTTAATATTTTGGCAACATCACCGAAAAAAACATTTTTAATATTTTGGAAGCATAATCGATAATTAAAATTGACTGATTTTGTAAAATTAAAGAATATTATTAGGAAAACGTGTTCTTTTAGAACTTTCCATCCATTATCTTAAAGAAAATATTAATTTCAGGCCAATCAATGCCCGGAATTACTTCCAAGCTAATAAATATGTGATTTAATTGAAAATTTTAGAACGCTTTACTCATAGCGAACCAGCTGGTCACCAAAGGCGGCTGGTTATTTATACGAGAAATAAAAAATTAAAGATCGAAACATTGATTCACGAATTTATATCTTTGGTGCGATTTGCAAGAAGCCAGTTTAACCTCAAGGAGACAATTTAACCTAAATGCTCATTTGAAAAGTCACTTCTAGAATAAGAGAATTTACATTCTACAAAGTCTCCGCCTTTTCCGAAGCATTTAAGGTCAAGACCTGTTGATAGCATAGAGGGAAGGAGATTTATAATCTTTTAATAAATGTGTTGGCATTTTAATCGCACCACAGGATTTCAGATTCCGACTGAATATTTTATACTTGATCACTTTTAAATTATTACTATTGAGTCATTAGTATCCAAAATTGATGATATAGGAGAAAATATATAGTGCTTTACTTTTACACTGTGGGTTATAATTAACTAAACTGGTTATAATTAACTAAATGATAAAACTCAATAGAGGATAATAAAGCAAACGATTTCAGATTTATAAAATATTAAAATTAAATCTACGATCCCAAATCCCAAATTTTAGTTTTAAGTAATTATTTAATTAATTTAAGTCATTAAACAGGTTAACCC
>JAPMOQ010010593.1:2091149-2150636 GCA_026543055.1 Argiope trifasciata | reverse complement strand
TCGTCTCGGCTGTATATAGTTGTCGTCTTTTTGCTGTCCTGTTTTCCTGTAAATAAACGTCGCCGTGTTACCTTTTACTGAAGGACTGATCATTGTTGATTATCTTCTACACCATACGTCATACTTCAAATAAAGCATAGGAGCCCGCATAGGAAATCAGTAACAATATTTTTATACTCATTTTAAAATATGTAAATTTGTTTGAGCTTCATCTTTTGAATTATTTTCAAATTTTCCTATTATATATTTAGATTCATTAATAATCTGGCGATATTTTCAAGAACGGTATTGATAGTATTAGATATAATGATATTTCTTATCATTATTACTTATGAATTTTAAAATTATATATTAACATATATACTGAAATGTTACAAATTTTAAATAGAATATTCAATAAATGACAAAAGCATGAAAGCAAATTCACATTAAGATTTTGAAAACACAAAATTTTAAGCAAATTGTGATTTCAAATTCTAAATCTCGTATTTTAAACATTAAATTTTACCAGTCATTACATTAAACTTTCAAACATGTATAGTGAGCTATTCGATATATTTTATTGTTAATGTAAATTAATGAACATTTTCGAAATAAACTCGTTATATGAATGTAGATTATCTTAAAGAAGGTTTTAAAATACTTAGAAATACGAATTTAGCTTCATATTTATTCGATTTTCAGATTCTTAAATATTATACATATAGAACTGCTTTTAAATTTTTATATTTCTGATGTATTGAAATAAATTAATCATTTTAGCATAAATAAGTATACATTAAATTTAACAGTTAAATACATTTAGGATCTTTTACAAAAAAAAGCAACAAAATAATGAAAAACATTCTTCTAGAAGAATCTATTTTATTGCTATACATTACCAATAAATAATAATATTAATAATCTTAAATATTCTCCATTCAATTCAATGCACATTATTTTCAAAATGTCATCATTATAAAATAAAATATAAAATATAGCTGTGCTCCATTTCTATTAAGAATCGTAGATTTATTCATACTATATATTATAAAACGCAGTTATTAACAATCGTAGATTTATTTTCAGTCTAAAAAATATTTCTAAAACGATACATTCCTTCTAACATCAAAAAGTATTAAAAAAACCCATAACCTATTGCGAGAATTAAAAATGAGTTACTATTTCCTGATAAATACTACAATTTCTTAAATTGTTACAATAATACCCTATTTTAATTTCAATAAATTCTTTCATAATTCCATAGTGCAATGGCAGGGAAGAGACACTAAAAAAAACAAAAGACGCAACGCTGAGAAATGGATCCAACAAAGCAGAAAAGCTGAAATTTCTGGTAAATTAAAGAATCATCTCGCATTTGAGCGTTTTGTTCATGAAAATGCTAATGCATACTTATGTCTGTCTTGACAAATGCAGCTTTCGATTTATCTTTGCGATTTTAAACAAGAACCGACTGTTAGTGGATGAGAAAATGCGCTTTTGAAGTCTCGCTTAAAAGTTTTCTAATGCCTTCGGAAAGTCGCCTAGGAAATATCGGATCCATTTGCCGCGGAGCGAAGGCATTCGTTATTTGAATAAAACTGCTCGCGAATGAAGATTTTATGGATTCTTTTATTCGTCTTCCTATCTTAATCGGAATATGCCTTTGAAAATTCTTAATATTTATGATCCTTTTCAAATTATTTGTATCGCATTTTACAGTTCTCTGACTTTAGCAATGGAAATGTCTAAAGTGTATTGCACATTGAATATATTTGTATTATTATTTAAAACGTATTTATTCGAAAAGAAAATAAATTTCTATTTTCATAAAGCATCCGAGAAGTAAAATTTTCTTCAGTTATGACAATATAATTAAGATAAAAATTTTTTAAGCAAGAAGGACTTATTTTATATTATTGGCGCATTTTATTATCAGGAAAATTGTTAAGAAGCCAGAGATTTCGTTCCCTATTCAGTAAAAATCTCCAGTTATTACAACGAATACAATAATTGCGTTTTAACTGCAACAAATCTATATCTTAGCATATAGTACAGTTTGGCCTGCTCAAACCTTTCTCGTATACTCTCTAATAAATTTGTCATGGCCGATATTAATCAACATGGCTTTGGCATCCTTGGTGAGATATTTGATGGTTATTTCTTGATATGCATTATATCAACCAAAACTCGAATTTCTCTTGTTTTGACATGGTTTCCTCAACAGTTTTAAACAAAAATTTGGCTTAACACTGCTCTTGATATCTCGAAATCCAATTCCAAATTTGATATACTTAAATCAACGAATTTTTGAATTATAATAACATTTGCATTTTTTTGAAAGTACATACGGGCAGATAGCGACCATCTATTTGATTTTGCTCACAATTTTTTGGTGTTTAAATTATAGATGTTAAATTTCGGTACCGAATTTGATCTATCCAGGTATCTTCGTTTTGTAATTAACATGTTAATGCCACAGAACGGTTCGATTTTTGTTAGAGGGTTTGGTTTATTGTTAACAATAAACATGGAAGTAAATGACAGCAGCTTTTAGAAGTAGCAATCTAATATTAAAAGTTAAGTCTTAAAAGGCTTAATTAAATAGGAAAATCGCAAACCAGTTTCAGTCTTTTCCTTGTTTCTCTGTAGTATATTTGGACAGATGGTCATTTGTACGTTTACGTACGAAATTGTATGCGAGTGCTTAAAACAGGAGCTCTTTGGCATGACAAACTTATTTGATATTATAAGAGAAAGTCTTGCTGAGAAACCCCCCTCCGATTTAACTAAATAAATGCCTCGTGCAAAAATTAGCAGTATTAAGAGCGATGTACTGTGTCAAGTGATTTATAAAGAAAATGAGATCATTGCATTTCGTTATCATAATCATCACATGCTATTATCATAATCCTTACGTTGGCTTCTTAGAAATTGGTTTTAGTTTGATGTTTAAAAAAGATAACATAAAACATTCATTAAATAAAAAAAGAAACATTCTAGTATTTCATTCCTAATAAATTATCTCAAAATTTATGCTTTATTAATATAAATTTAAAATTAAAAGTAAAATATAAAACTGTTGCCATTATTCAGAAAATATCTCACATAAATATACATAAATGACAACTGCACGTTTGGTAGATCTTGAAAAAAATATGTTTCAAATAACTTTACCACTCGTGGCTATTTTTGAAATATTTTCAGATTTATTAAGTTATTCGCAATAGGTTTCACATAAGCTTAGTTGCAATTTAATGGCATCGCCATTTTAAGCTTTACTGGTAAGCATAAGGGATTATCTCTATTTATTTTAAACTAAGAGAAATTTTTGATTTTTTTCAAGCATTGTTTATGAAAAAAAAAAACTTTCAAAAGCAGATACCATTCATAAGTGCTGATTGAGAGCTCTTGACTATTTTCTTTCTAAAGATTCATTCACAATTTTCGTCTCTACTGCATAAAGATGAGTGAAAAAGCTCCTGAATATTCCGTCTTCTTTGGCGTAATGGGTTCTGCATCGGCTATTTCACTCAGTGCTATTGGAGCTGCATATGGGACAGCAAAATCCGGAATTGGCATAAGTGCAATGGCAGTAAGAAAACCTGAATTAATCATGAAATCTATTATACCAGTAGTTATGAGTGGTATCATTGCCATCTATGGACTTGTTGTAGCTGTTTTAATTGTCAATGCACTCGATAAACCACCTACTTACACTTTGTTTGCTGGATTTCTTCATTTTGGATCTGGATTGTCTGTAGGACTCAGTGGATTGGCGGCAGGATTTGCGATTGGCATTGTTGGTGACGCTGGCGTCAGAGGAACAGCACAGCAGCAAAAACTCTTTGTCGGAATGATTTTGATACTTATTTTCGCTGAAGTACTTGGATTGTATGGTTTAATTGTTGCTCTTATTATGGCAACTAAACAAGGAAAATGAGGCAAATTAAATTTTCTTATGAATACTGCATATTTTTTGGTAATTTAAAATCAATTTCTTTTAAGACACAATATGAAGTATCACGGTTGACCTTTATCATTTTAGCTATGTGTTTGGAATGCATTAAACTATAAGCTTAATTAAGATATTAACGTTCCTTTAATAATTTCTCACAATTTGTGTGCGCCAAATACGTGTTATACAGTGAAGATGAATTTTTTTCTTATTAATTGTTGAGATTTTAGAAAACAGTAATCAGATGAGCACCATCTGAGCTTTCAATATTTCACGCTACAGATAAATCTATATGTGAAGGATAGTCTCAAAATGAAGTTTAAAGACTTATGATAAAATTTTTAGAATAGTATTAACATTTTAACTTGGCGACGGCAAGAGACATGTTTGACAAAACGACAACATATCTTTGTCCTTGTTTCGTGTCTTACTTCGTTTTTTTTTATAATTGTATCAATCATTGATACGCAGATGTAGTATTTTAAACTTTCACATTTAATATGAAATGTGCAATATTTATTTTTATTTCTTTGTAATATTACATTCACCATATAATTAAAATAAGAACAGCTGAGCGTTGATATACAATCATTCGACGGCTCTCGAGATCGCCAATGTTTCGGTTGCTCTTATTCTGTTATTCACTCCATATTCCGCTGTTTTACTAAAATTTGGCGATAAACTATTTTTTGAGGAAAACGATTTTATATCATTGTTTCATAAACACTTCAGCTACTACATATATACATATTTGTTAAAACAATAAATAATATATAAATGGACTTGTTTATTAAATGTATACTTGAGTTTAATCATGCGACAAGGATGTCATTGCATGCTGTTATTAATCGCCAAAATTGTAACATTAGATATAGATGAAATTTCACTAAGCTCCCAAATGTCCTGTAGTTGAGCCTTAAGTTTGCTCATGGCCGTAGTGAATTTGCTAATATTTATATTTTTAACAGATGATTATAAGTAGCTTCGAAACGGTTAAATTTTTCTGTGCATAAAATTTATTTTATGCAGTAAATGTCTAAATTTTTATGTTTTCCTTCTAAATTAGGATGACTAACTGGCAAACCTCCAAAAACAAGATAGCAGCTAAGATATGCAGTACTATAAAGTATACTAACAAATAAACTTTTTGATTACCATCAAGAATTTTATCGATTACGATTCCTCCATTTACAAAGACCGTCATTTGATTTTTTTTATATTCAACTTTTAATCTTATTTTTGCCTATTATCCTTTAAATTCTGGAAGTAAAAATTACTGGGAACTGCCATAGCCAGTCTGAACAAATGTGAACTTTTTTTAGGACTTACAGAGTGATAAGCGTCTGAAAGAATCATTGGATAATTTTTTTCAGCATTAAATAAACAGTCTCGCTAGCTGCGGGAGTCAGAATGTTCTAAGTTTTGTAATACATTGAAAGTAAGAATTCTAAAAAAAATAGCTGCAGAGCGGGAAGTAGAAATAAGGAAACTAACAGAGTTAGCTACTATCAATGAAACTACTTTCAAACACTATCAAATGCTTTAAATATTCAAATCACCTTTCATTTTTCAGCAATTCAGTAATATATGTAGACATATACAGAATCTTAAAACAAAGCTATAAAAGCGAAAAAAAATTCTAAGAATTCCAAAGAAATAAAGACGTTAATTAAAATAAAAATTTTGAAATAAAAATAAGCAGTAAGAAAAAACTGAAGAACAGATAATTTTTATTGCGATAAGAAACTTAAATATTTTTTCGTTAAAAATCAAAAAAGAAAAATTAGTTTTAAAATGCTATTAAAAATAATACCAAAAAAAAGTTCTCATTATTAAAAACAATCTCCTATCAAAAATATTAAATTCATTATTTTCTTTAATGTTTAAATTAATAATAAACTATTAATTATCTTTACTCTGCAGTTCTTTGCAAAATTCTTATAATAATTATATAATACAATAAAGAAAAAGGTGAATATAAATATTACCATCGGAAATACTCCACGTGATTATTTGGATTAACATATTGGAGATAAGAGCCGCATTAAATTCGATTTCCATCTAATTAATTCATATTGGTTAGATTAAATTTATTTTAATATACACTAAATCCAATCCAAAAGTATATCCAATGTGACTTGGTCATTGGCTAAATAATTTTGGAATTTATTTTTTCACGTGATGTTTGTTCAAATTTGATGTAGATTTCCCATGAATAAGATCCGAAGGTTTATGCATTATTTAATATTGACGAATGTGGTATGAAATTTGGCGATTATACTATACCATATTCTGAGATTTAATCAAGGAATATTGAGTAAATTCGAATGAGTGTCACGTACATGAATTATAAAAATAATATTGCAATTCTTATCTGTGTTCCAAAATCAAATTTTCAAAACAACCTTGTCTTTTCGTTAATATGTCTGTTTGGAGCAAAGAAATTTAGAAAAAAACAAAAACAGTTTGATCTAGACAGATGAAATTCTGCCTTTGCATCATATTTGCAACTTTGTATCGCATTTAAAGTAAACCTCTTGCAAAATTGTCTGGTCGTGTAAATATGTTAACACGAAATATAAGTAATCATAACACGATGATTACAAATTGAAGAAAACAACCGAATAGATTTTGGTACTCATATTCAGTACTGATTAGATAGAAACGTGCCAATGTTTAAGCAAAATCCAATGAGGGATTGGCTGTCTATTGGTCTATATCTTCAGAAACATGTAAATGTAATCATTCAAAAGTATAATGACTTAAGCATATAACATCTGGTATGCGATTTTGCTACTATAATTTAGTTCTATCGCGCAATTTTAATAGATTGGGAGTAAACGCGTCTAAAACAAATTCGATTTTCCGATATTATTAGCCGCAACGATTAATTGCCAAAAAACTCTCCAACACGGATTTTTAGTAGAACTACACGACAGTTCTACTAAAAATGGTGGATTTATGCTAAAGGTTAATATTTCATAACTATTATAGGTTAATGCCATGGGATACATTGTCTAAGATAACTCTTTTATTAAAATGTTTATAAGAAAATTCTGAGGTGACAACTGTCGCTGTTTTATGCAGTGATCAGTTTCTTCTTATTCGTAGAGTCTGAATGAAAAGTTGATAATTTTCATTTGATTCTTGGCTATAAATCTGGCTATTATTAACAGATATGAATACAACTATCATAAAATAAGATTGTTGCTAATATACACGACTGATTCAATTTGGATGCTGTTTCTTACCATGTTTTATATGGACTCTACCAGAGAGTTCTTATGAAATATGGAAGCCTAGTTCTTGCCAAATAAATTTTACCAAAGATAATTCGAATGAAGTGATATACTGGTAATACTGGGTTTTACAATAACTTTCTAAAAACGAAAGAAATTCGGGAGTAATGCAAAATTTCTGCACAGTAATATTTTATCATTGTATTGTTATTCTGTGCTGATATTAAATCAGCCTTTGCATACTGCGTGTGACGATATTTATAATAATGTCAGAAATATGTTTATGAATGAAATGAAATTTAGAAATATGTTCTTAAATGTTTATAAGAATGTCATTTTAAAATTAATTAATAAATTTCAAAATCATATTCCAATGTTAGGTTGAAAATCACAATAAATTATCTTTTGCGTTTTCAGTGATACCAATTATATAAATGTGGTATGTTACAAAATAAACTTGTGTATATTCAGTGAACGCTTCCAGAAATTTTATTTTGACTTACAAATTGCTTTATTTATGAATTTAGGATTTTATTGTTTTCTAAATTTTACAGATTAGAAATATTCAATTCATTTTCTACTTAGAACATTAAGATGAAGATTGGAAATGTATCCCAATTTTTGAATTGAAGGAGAATAGCACGAACGAAATCATAATGTTTTTTTTCGCAAGAAAATTAAATTAAACACTAAATTATAATTTTGGGTGAAGCAGATTATTCTATTGTTATTATCATTTTTATTTACTCTAGTTATTATTATTTGAAATCGTAATAAATTACTTTGAAAATGTCGTGGATTTCGGTGTTGAAAATGTTTTTAATGTTTATTCATTTGTACAATTTGCTTAGAAAAGGAAATGTGACATTTTTTCATTGAAAATTAAATCTATTCAATGATTTTTACATAGAACGAAAAGTTTAATTCTAATGTTTGGCAACGATATATTTTTTTCAGAATTAAGAAAAATAAAGTTTATTTTCCATATTTCTTTTTCCGAATTCCTTTAAGGAAGACATTTCAATCGCAACCAGCAACATTCTTTTGCAAAATCTCTTTTTGGACTTTTACAAGAATGTGAACATACTTTTTTGACCCTCTTTGTTGATAATTCGTTGTAATCAAATGCATTCTATTAAGATGTCGGAGAATCTTTCATTTTTTTTTTGTTTCAGAGTTGATTTAGATTGTATAGAAATCCAACACATGTCCCTTTTTCTCTTCAAAAAAATTCTTTGAATTTTTGGAAGAATTAAGTATTCTCGTTTTAGTGTTAATAAAGAAATTTAATTTGAGAAATTCAATTTAAAACGAATGTGTGAGTTGAATAAACAATTTTGTTTTTCGTTACACTTTTGTTTAAATTCTTTGAAAATTTGTTTTATATATTGAGCTGTTTGCATCGTGATACAATTAAGTACCTTTGGCAAATCTTTCAAGTGTTATTTGAAAAACAAACAACAATTTCTTTATTTTCGAACTGTTAGCATTCTTCCATGACAATGATTTCCAAGAACATTTCTTCTGTAATTTCTTTATGTATGTGTTTCCACTTTTTACCAGTAGGAGTGGTGCCCCCAAAACTTTCTCGCATACTCTTTGATGAACATTCAGTTTCAAAGCGGTATTTTCTCTTAGGCGTTTCAGTGTATTTCTTTTTTAAACGTGTTATCAATAATTATGATTAATAATTCCACAATATCAGATAATAGATTCTAATCACAAGCTATATATTATCTGTACACAACTGAAATCAATCTGAAATTTTACTAAGATGAGTGGTATCTCCAAAACTTACTCGCATGATCCCAAATAAACTTATAATGCCAGAGAATTTCTTGCTTGTTACTGGCCTACAATACCAACGTTGGCGATTTACCAACATCAATTTTGGCATGAATTTAATATTTTTCCTGATTCCATCGTGTGATTATTAGTGATTTTTTGGCAATAATCATATATTGGTGTATAATTGTACCCGAAAATCAAATTTATATTCTGGAAGCTTTTTTATAACCGATTGAAACCAGAATTTAACACAGAATATAAATTGTAACAGAATTACTTACTGATATTTTTATTTTTAATTCAGAGTTTTTTCGTACCCATGAAAGTGTACACAATTATAATATATACAGTTAAACCATTTCTTTTGAAATTTGACAGTTGTCTACACCATAGATGTTAAATCTGTGCAGGGAATTTTATCTATCTAGCTTTCTTTTCTTTGTAGTTATATTCGAACAGCCAGGCAGGCGGACTACCTCTGAATAGATTTTACACAAAATTAGGCTGAAATCTGCGATTTTCGTGTAACGATTTTATATTAAATTTTGATTGCCTGACTGAAAGAGTTCCTGAATGATCTTTGCAGCATTTTCTAAAATTTTAAGGAGAATTACAGTTGATAAGAGCAATCCTTTTTGAATTTTAAATTTTACTTTTTAGAAAAAGAACACTTTATTTTTGTATTTAAACACTTTGTATTTGTTCTATTTCTTAATCATACTGTCAAAAGCATGATTAAGAAATAGTATCATAAACATCTCGTGTGGTTTTTGAAACAACTAATCAATTAGAAAAAATCATTGACTTTATATTTTAGCTTTATTTTCGAAGGGGGGAGGGACTTCCAATGTTGCATAATTGTGTTAATACAAAATCATCTTTATGACTTAACATAATTATTCAGTTTGTGTATCATTTTGTACCATTTTAATGTCATAATTTTAAGAGAAGATTATCGAATAAAATTTAGAATACATATTGTTTTTTTAATTTTAATTACTGATAAAATAATTAAAAATAAAGATTTGTAAAAGAGTAATTAAAAATCAAAATCAATTTCACTTCAGTGAGTAAATAATGAGAATTAATTATACATACAGTAACCTTTTCGCACATAGTAATTATATAAATGGAATTTTAAGCTTAATTTAACAATTATTAAAAAAAATTAAGTATGATGCACCATATAAATTATATTAGTTTCTATGTTTAAAAACAGCCATTAGTTTAATGCAGAGCAAGTATAATAATTTTCAAAGAATCCGAACTCTAGATTTTGACCAACCCCTGCTAATGTATATCACTTCGAAGTCAATAAATGCATTTTTGGGCAATGCCCGTATATCTATGAATTACAAGTATAACTCGAAAATGTGAAAATACTTTGAGATAAATGGTTGAAATTTGATATACGATCTTCATGCAAATTTATGGATTTTTTAAAAATCGGTTTAAAAAATTCCTGTCAGAAAAAGTGTGTGTGTCTATTTGTTCGAATATACTTTAACTCGATAACTGCAAAACAAAGAAAACTGGATAGATAAAATTCATAAAGCAAAAGTAACATCTATAGTCAGGGAATCTTCCAAATTTTCCGCCACATAGAAAAAGGAAATCGCCGATTGGTGGTTTGTGCTATCGAAAACACATACACATGATTACTCAAAGACCCAATAGCTTAAATATATCTAATTTTGTATGAAAAGCTGTGAGTAGAAGTGCAATTTTCAGTCGAATTTTTGTTTCAAATGGTTCAAATGAGAGAAACCTGATTAAATTATAATCAAATATATTGCATTCGAAAACACAGTTTTAGATACTTTTAGCGTCATGTCAGTGACTAATCGCCAAACAAATCGCCAAGGATTATAAATTCAGTGAAAATTCTATAATCACACCAAAAAATATTTTGTAACTATTGTATGCTAATACCAGCAAGACGTTCTCAGGCATGGCAGGTTTCTCAAATAGCAGAGAATTTTGGAAGGAATCATGACCACTGGTTATGTTTGGACAACTTTGAAAGAATGAAATGCTGCATTTTGACAAACGAATGTTGAATGATGAATATTATATACTTGCACATTATCATCTTGCATCCTGCTTCACGAATATTATATGGAATGATTTTTTTAGAAAGAATGTGATAAATTGTTGAAGCGATCACTCTCTGGTTAAAATGGCGAATCATTTACAGACTATACGAGATTTTTCTAGTTACAGACATCAGATAATGTAACTGAAGATGACATTAACTTTCAGACAATCTATCATGTTGATGAAAAATATTTTGCAGACTTTTAAAATATTTAAAGAAGACGTTCAGTATCAAATTAAGTAGTATATAAAGATAATATTTCCATAATTGCCATTCGTTAAAATCAACGAATACAATACGGCGGGCAAAACATGATTATGATTATTGATTATTTACATTTAGATAAAGATTTTGTATATCATAATTGATTATGAGCTATAAATTACCGTGGATTGTTTTCTAATTTCAGTATCAAGAGATAAAATTTATCTCCAAAAATATTTTTTATTAAAATTAATGATATTTGCAAACCGAAATGCTTATAAATATTTCAAAACTTCTTAATCATAGTGCCATAATTTTTTGTTGTTAAAGAAAATGAAATTTTTTTTAATCGTTTGTTTGACTAAAAACGATAAACTTAGCCAAACTGTACGTCAAATTATTAATATGGATTTCACTCCAATGCTAAACCTGATTTAGTTATGATTTTCTTAAAATATTTTTAACGTTGTTTAATTCATGGCATTTATCGAATTTATCTTAAAACATCTTACTTAATATAAAATTTAATATGATTTATAAATCTTACATTGTCAATAACTTTCAATACATTCAACAAATAACCCAAGAGCCAAATAGTGACTAGATATCCGATTTTGAAAAGTATAAACATTGTCTCAGAATATAATATTTCTTCTCTATTGTATTTCATATTTATTGTATTTTCATTTAAGAGAATCTTTGTACAAAAGCACTGGATGAGAAATAGATACGTTATTTGTATTACACGTTACTAAAATATCGTAAAATATTCTGGTTTAAATTATAATTTTACAAATTTACTGAATATAATTTTTTCATTGGAAACTGAAATATTTTAAACAACCTTAGCGCATCTGTACCACAGCGATTCTATGAATTTTCAAGCTGCGTCCCTAGAAAATAATGAAGGCGCTTTAAAATGTTTGTAAAATTTATAAATTGATAATAATGTAATAGTAAATATATTTTATTGATATAGAAACAATAGAATGTCTTAAGAATTGGTAAATGAAGATAAAGAGAGTTATACCTAAATTTTGCTGACATTAAAAATATACATTTTCCAGCTCATTTCAGTGAATGGTTCCCAAATTAACCCAATTTATTGTGGTTTCAAAATCAGATGCTAATGCAAAAAACATCTCAAAGGAGCATTTCTTGAAATTTAGGACAGATTCTTAGAAAATTCGAGCACCTTTGGTTTCACAAAATAAATAAAACTCACATTCTATATTTCCTCTCTCCAATTAAAATTATTAAAAATGAGAAAATTAAATACCCTTTGAGAACATTCAGGAGTGATTCAGTGACCATTTTATTGGAACTGTCTTCATAAATGACGTCATAAACAGACAATAAAGACCATCAAAATGTGTAATAGTTTCTGAAACTTGATTTTTTTCTGAATTTTTCTCTAACTTCCTCTCAATTGGGTTAAGTCTGTCTGGAAAAGTTGCAAAATACCTATTATTAATTTGTGTTCAGATTGCACTAAAAGTTCGCTCAATGAAACGAGAGAATTTATGAGTAAAAATTATTTCGAATATTAAGTAACTGTAATGATGTCATTTAAAAGACACAATGATATTTGCTATTTCTCTCAACAACTATTTGACATTTTTATATCGACACAAAGTAGCAGAATAAATTCTTAAATGCGATTCAGCAAGTGCACACTGCACCTTTCTTCGTGAATTTTATATACTTGCTCATTTTTTAACATTGCACAAAACATTTAGTAATGCAATTGTGCCGTGATTTTTGATGAAATTCTATAATTTAGGGAATTATTATTTATTAATTTCTTTAACAAATTATTATTATTATGAAAAATAGTTTGTGAAACCAATTTATATGATGTTATACAAATTTATTGCTATTGATGAATGCATGATATCCTTTCCTTTTAAGAAAATGGCTTTTGAGATTCATCCAAGAACTAAGTATACTTGATAACAAAATGGTATGCGACTCATCCGATTGCTAAACTTTGATTACTTACTACTTGCAGTTACAGGATGACATATGCATTGTAAAATTATCTAATATGTAATTCATATTAAATAAAAACGTATGTTCGTTTTTAAATCTCTTATGCTCGTCTATATCACGCATCCGGTTGCGATAAAACTTGGACTACATATTACTTATAGTTACAGAATGATAACAGGCATAGTAAAATTATCTAATATGTAAAAAAAAAATCAGATCCATTTAATGCATCTATTAACCAAGGATTAACCACTGAATAACTTGCCAAGAAGACAGAAAAGATTCAATAAAGTTTTTAAATCCAAGATAGACGATAATATTTCTTAGCTGCTGTACATAAATGCAATGTAAGTTGCTCTCTGAGGTAATAGTTTTATTAGAGAAAAGGTGAGAAAGTTTTAGAGGAATCTAGCCTTTAGTTTTGAAGTTTCAATTAAAAATTAATTAATACTAGCGGTTTTTGTAGTATCTTTTGGAAATATTAGAGTACAAAAAATTGTGCACCATTTTAACTTTCAAAAAATTGCTAATTCAGATATAATTTTGCTATATATTAAGTGAATCTACAAATGTTGTTTCAATTATACAAATGTATATCGTAGCACCTTTTCCTATAAAATTTTTTGAATAATAAAGGAAATAAAACAGAAGCATGACTAAACAAAAGAGAATAAAAAAAGTAATGTTTGTAAAAAATAATCCACATACCGATGCCGTTTCGATCATGCGCAGAGCAAAAGTTTTCTAATAGGAAGAAGAAAAATGCTCCATAACGCAAGTTTCGATTCCAGCCAGTCTCATCCAAGTCGATCCTTCTATCGCTATCGAAATCTATCGTGAATGTGTATGTTATAAATGTTTTAGTATTAATTGCATTTCAGCATGTTAAATATTCACTGCAGCAGATTTATGCAGATTCGTGGATTAATTTTTAAGTGGAAGTATTTGATAGTAAGCATCAACTAGTACACGGACGAACACGGTTCCGAAAATAAAATCAAGAAAATATTCTTAAGAATACCTTAATTTTGGGCTTCAATATGGAAGTAAACGAAGGAGAAAAGCCCCTGTGAGTCATTTGCTGAAGAAAATGAAGAAGAAAAGTCCCTGCGTATCAAGTGTTGGCTGCTGACAGCATGACACTTAATAAACTTAAAAGACATTCAGGAACTCTTAATAGTGAGTACGTCAATATACCTAGAGAATTATTCGATTAAAATTAAAATCTTATAAAATCAAAAACAGCTTTAATTGCATCTTGTAAATTTGCACGTAAAATAGTAAGATGTCAAAAAACCTCATACAACTGGTATTTTGATATTTACTGGTATTACTTTGATACTGGTATTTTGGAGCGTATTTTGATAGCAAGTTACTGAAGAGCAAACCGATAGCAAGTTACGAGTGGTTTAGGGATAAATGTCATAAGACTCCGAAGAACTCTCAATTGATGAGGTAGAAAGGTTCATAGACTTCACAGCAAGGGGCGAAACTAAAAGACAATTTAGTAATAAATCCCTATTTGGGTATTTTTCCTTTTTGGATGACATCCTACCTTTGAAACTGGATATTCTGCTGCGGTCTCTTTCGCTAAATATAGATATCGGCTAAATATACAAGCTGAGTCAGAGAAACATATTTGACAGGTCAATAAAAACAAAAGTACTTCAGTTATTGTTTTAATTCTTTTTTTATTTGGGAATACAATATCCCAATTTTTTCATATAGTTTTGAAAATGACATCTCTTAAATGGCTACCTCCATTGCGCATAGACTGATTAAGTCGATTTTTGAAGTTCGTGTCCAATCTTTGCAGCATATCAGTCGGTATGCTGGTAATGACTTGGCGAATGTTGTTCTTCAGGTGAGTTATTGACCATTGTCGATCGTTGTAAACCAGATATTTCAAAGTGAGCCTCGTCACTGATGAAAACGAGAGAGTTTTCAGACAGGTTGTCAAACAGCATTTCACATGCATTTTGATGAGCAACAAAATCGCGTTCAGTAAATTCTTGCATAAAAACTAATTTATAGGGATGAAATGGAATTTCTTGATGGAGAATTCGTCGAAGAGTGGTGTCAGAAATTCCCGGAGCAGCTGCGTGTTTGTTAGCCAAAAGTCGGGGAGAACGTGGAATTGACTGCCTCACTCTTTCGAACTGGTCTGGCCAAAAACTGGTCTGTGAGGAGGAATTTCAAATCGAGTTAACACGTTGCGAAGCAACAAGAGAGTGACCTTTTGAAAAGAAGCTCCCAGCGGAGAAGACCCGCTGTCCTGTAGACCAGAACATGATAGCAACTGACTAGAAGGAGGAAAACCCTGGGGATTTTCCCCTCCACTAGCACTACCTATCACCTCTCTACCCCCCTAACTCACCGCTAGGGAGTTTTTTTAAATATGTAAGTTTCTCTAGCGCACCCTATAGAAGCAGAACTCAGGGTGGATATATCTATTACTAAGCCTTCCTTCAAAAAACTGTGCTCTACAAGGTAGGCCCAAGGAAGTCATTAATAATAATTAATAATTTTTTGCTTTTTAATTTAGTATGTTTTGATTTAGTAAGTTGTTTCAACTAACAAATAACATCCTGACATATTTAGTAATTAAATATGACGGAATGTATTTGTTTTCTATGTATATGGGTGTTTTCCTTTCAGTCAATTAATCATTTTTAAGAAATACTTTATCTTAGATTTCTTGTTCCCCCTCTCTAAAGTTCTCTCGCCCCCATAGTGGGACGTGCCTCCCAGGTTGAGCATCAGTGCTCTAAGTAGATATTAGCTGAGCCTCCCAGAAAATTTACCGGACAAAATGCTGAATATTATAAACAAATGCTCGATACATTTCCATAAAATATTAATTAGGTTGGATAGACAAAGTCAAATTTATATAAATTCAATTGTTCCATTTCCTCAGAATTAATAATATCAAGTCTTCCTTTAAAAAACTATTTTCTGCATGGCAAACCCAAGGATATCACTAATAATTATTAAATCTATTTTTAATTTACTAAGTTTTGATTTAGTAAGTTGTTTTAAAAAATAACTAACATTCCAACATATTTAATAACGTATTAAATATGTCAGAATGTGTTTGTTTTCTATGAGTGCATGTGTTTTCTTTTAAGTCATTTAATCATTTTTTAAGAAACATTTTCTTTTGGATATTCTTATTCTCACTCTCAATTGTTCTCTCTCCCCACTACGGGGATGTACCCTACAAGTTGAGAATCACCGCTCCAAATCGATATTAGATGAACCTACAAGAAATTTTACCGGACCAAATGGATATTATTATAAGGAAAAGCTCGATAAATTTCCATAAAAGTCTAATTAGATTGAATAAAGTTAAATTTATATTAATTCAATTGCTCCATTTCCTCAGAATTAATAATTAAGACATTGTTCTCTAACATATATACTGTTTTAATTAAACAGAGATAAAAGAAACCTCAAGGCGCTGGTAAAAGACAGTTCAACGGGATTTAGATATTAAGAATGGGTTGAAATTTGATTCATTCTAAAGTAGTTTATGGTATGTTACTTATTCTCAACTAAAATGACAAATAATAATAATGAATTTTAAAGCAATTTAACATTCAATGGTATTTTTATTTCCTTTATTCCTTTAATTCGAGTGTATTGTTTATAATGAGATATTATTATGAGATGAAATTGGAAAAATTAGCTCTTGTATTGCTTGTAATTAGATATGTTTCAGAAATTTGTTACAGAAAGAATGATAATTGAAATGATTTGTTACAGAAAGCATAATCTATAATTGTTGAAGACATACAATGAGGCTCAATTAATTAGTTAGATGGTATCCGTAAATAATATGGTTTTGATCTGTTTTCATTAAACTGAAGTTAATTCAGATAAGCTCTGGTTTCACTTGTATTTAATTATAGGAAATTATTTAAGTTCTGATATCAGAACGTTTTAAGTAATGATGACTAGAATACATTTTAAAAGCAATTATCTTAATATTGGTTGGATTTAGCACAATCTAATGACTTTTGTGCTATGTCGCATAAATTCTTCAAGAAACCTTATTACGTTCCTTGTCTTTCGACAATCGTATTTTAAACTTATGTTCCGATTTTATCAATATTACTTATCACCAGTAGCACAGCATGTAGCACAATACTGTACAATATTATGCAATATTATACGTTGTTATACAATGTTCCACAATATTAAGCAATATTGCGAATATTCACCAATGTCATACACTATTGCACAATATACATGTGCTATTTGGTATATTGATATGTAGATAACAAAAATGTAATTTTAATTATAGTAATATCACTGCACAAAATAGAATTAGCCAGCATCTTGGCATATGGATAGTGTGTCTTCCTCTAATCTGGGCGTCACGGGTTCGAATCCTGGTTTGAAAATGGTTGTTTTTCTCCTCTGTTCTCTGTGAGGTATACGCATGTGCTCCTCTTTAAAAAGAGGTTGTGCACGTGAAATTGACATATGAAGGCAGGACTCTTGGCTTGAGTTCGTACTCCTGAAAAAATCAGAGACACTCACTCGGCTTAAAATTGTCGACTGATAACTGTTGATGGGCTTGCAAAGTACCATAAGTAACAGCAACAACAAACAGAATTAAATTACTATAGTGAACTGTGATTAAAAAAATAACCTGTTTTGTGACACCCAAGATGCTAAAATGTTACTTGCAGCAACCCGACCTGTAAAATCCGATACAAATGCCCAATATACTTTGCATCATTGTTTGTTTGAAATTTAATGATTCACGCTTAGCACATACAACATTTGCATATCCTGAATAGCAATTGTAATACTATGCAACAATAGGTATTTGTGTATTAACTATATGCCATTGGTAAACATAATCAGTAGATTTAATATGGTATCTTTGGTGACAGTTTTGGCGATTAATCACTGTTTACAATCAACAAGCCAACATTGGGTATTAGTTTTGCCATTAATCATAATCATACATGTAATAAAAAAGACTACATTCACATTATCTATACTTATAATAAAGCTCAATGTGTGTGTGTGTGTGTGTGTGTGTTGGCGCTCTACAGGCCAGACCGTTGGACCTACAGCTACCAAATTTGGTACATGCATACCTTGGAGGTCGGGAATGTGCACCTCGGAGCCCTTTTTTCGAATTTTTAATTAGAATTTGAATTAATTAAAATTTAAGCGAAATTTCGACGTTTTTCCGCTATAACTTCCGAAAATATTATCGGATAAACATGATTTTAACATCAATTTAAAGATAAAAAAATTAGCTTTCTAATAGTATCAGTATTTTAACATTTAACATAAGCTTCTATTTGTAATGAATTTTTAAAGAAGCATTTCAACTATATTTTTCAACAATATATTTCGGACAAAACAATAAAATTTAATCTGCAGGAGCGCGTTACGAGTGGAAGGGGAAAAATTATCTTTTATCAATAGGTTGCCAGCAGATAGATAATTATTGCAAATTAAACATTTAAAAATGCAATTTTCAGCACGTGTCTGCATGAAATGAAATAAATATGAAATATGTTTTTTCTTTTTAAAAAAAAGAAAATGCAAAGAATTTTTTGTGACTTTTACAATATTATTAATTAAATAAATCAGCTTTGTTTAATAATAGAAATACATCTATAAAAAAGTCTAAATGAAGTAAATAGCTGCATAGTATGTAGCACGAGTCTATAAATGCTTTAAAAAATGAAGAATATTTAGCTTTTAATTAAAAAGAGATGAACTTGTGATATCAGTGTTTTAATGTATAACTCAAGCTTCTATTTTTAACGAATTTTTAAAGAAATATTTTAACCTTTTTTTTTTTGAGCACGTGATTGGATAAAATAAAATAAAACAATGCCGGAAGTTCAAATAAAAAAAAACTATCATCGCAAATCAAATCTAAAGAAATACAACTTTCAGCATGTGACTGGATAAAATAACATAAATATAAAATGAGATATCTTCTAAAAAAATAAATGCAAGGCAATGGATTCTATGATCGTTTGCAATCGATATATAATTAATTCCATAAATTATCTTTATTTACAGTAAACCTGGTTGAATTTAGACAGGATATGCATTGAAATCCCGACTTAATGGCATATTTCTATAATCGTTTGTAATATCTGTATCACTAATTCAATAATTTTTCCCCTTTTTCACTTTCTTTAAAAAACATATTTAACATTTTGGCAACATCACCGAAAAAAACATTTTTAATATTTTGGAAGCATAATCGATAAATTGTTAGAGCATTAAACTCAAAAAGTTTTTTCGAATAAAGTTACCGACTCTTTAACTACTAATAACTAAATCTTTTAACTTTAACTATTTCTTAAATTTTGGCTAATGAATATGTGATTTAATTGAAAATCTTAGAACGCATTACTCATGGCGAACCAGCTGGTCGCCAAAGGCGGCTAGTATTTAATAAATTTGGTTTTCTATACTACATCTTAATCCATTCTTATTTTGTTCTACTTATATCATTGTTGTGACAATATTACAATTCTACTTTTTGCTGCGGTTATAACGTATTTCAAATGGAACCAAAAGAAAATAAATCAAAGGGAGTAGTCTCCCCCACACTGTCATCCATGCATTTTATAAAAAGTATTATCCTTGAGACAACTTTAAGAGGCATACAGTAGTTATAAAATATAACTTTTGACGTGAATTTCGCATTTTTATTAAAACTTTATCGATTATTTAAAATTTTCTTGTTTTAAGTTTACTCTCGGAGAGACAAATAAATAAAATCCCACAAAAGGGATTTTATTCAAATTTTGCTGGAAATTTACAAAACAAAAACAAGATAATCATCATTATATTTTCATTTTTTTCATTAATATCATTTTTCATCTTGAAGTGTTTCAGATTGATGCGTTCACAGACAAATGCGCTTAATTTCCAAAATATATTTTGTCTTAGAGGCGCTGGAAACATTAATCATCAAAATCTCATCATCCATCAATTAATCAAACTTTAGATTTAATGCTTTTTACTTATGAAATATACTTATATAATTCTTATGCAAGAAAATAAAACCATGATTCTACGAAAGATCCCGTTTTATGGGTCACAAAAAACCGTGAGGCAATGTTTCCTTATTCCTTCCTAACAGAGTTAATGCCTTGCGTCGTTAAAGGAAGTAATGTATAGTAGATTTAGTGGTTGCACAGCAAGAGCATAAGAATAGTTGAACGCCAGCATTAGAAGTTTGTTTGCTATTTTATGCCACCATGTCAGAAGCCATAATCAAGTCAAATTAGGCTTCCCACGGAGATAAGGTTAAGGGAGAATTCCAGGGGACTTTGATCTTAGCGCTAATTACTTCAACCTCATAAAAATGAAGATCTTCTCTACCTCTTAGTAGCATCTTTTAACAAAAATAGTCATATAATCAAGGAGATGGGCGAGACAGGCAAGAAGTTTCTTGATGGTAACTGGTCAAATTAAGATTTCCTAATACCTTCTGGAACATTAAAGACACATAACGATTAATCAGTAACAGATGTTTGATGGTAAGTCTTGTTTTTATCATGCATTTAACATTAAATTTCTTTCTAAATTTACTTTCAAACTTCTTGGTTAGATTAAAAGTAAAGAGAAAGATCAATGCAATGTAAGATGTCTTTACTTTGTTTAGTGGTTGATAGATAAAGCTCGAAAAGCAGTTTGAAGGATTTAATTTAAGATAAGAATGACTATAAGTGAGAAACAAAATTCTGCAGCCTATGTGCTTAGCGAAAGTATAGGAGATAAAATGATAACAATGACATATCTGATTTGCTTTTTTGTAATGTTATTATCTAAAGATTATTTTCGTAAGGTTATTTTGACTATAAGGACTCAGCAGTCAAAATAGATTCAGAAAATTCCGATGGACACTTTCCACTCTGTGTCACAAAGCTCTCAAATATTCCTGCTTTTGCATTTTGTAAAAATTGAATAAAGGTCTACAATTCTGGTTTGAAAAACTGAGTGAAATTTTATGCCTAATGGTTTTTGCATATTTGTATTATGGATTGTTAGTTTTTGTTTATTTGTTCACAATCGTATTTTCATCCACAGTCATATATAAAGGGTGTCCTAAAATTAACACAAGATTTGAATTTACCCCTACCAGCGGGGGACCGAGCTCCGCTCGGAGAAAACAGGTAACTCGAAGATTTAAATTTTCAATTGTGATTTATCAAAACAATACATGCCATAAGAAAGTTTGTGAAACCATTGGTGAAAAGATAACCCGTTAAGCCTCGGCTTTTCATCGTCCACCAGCGATGTCATGTCTTTATGTTCCATTGGAAATCCCCATCTGCATTGGTCTCTTCCATGTTTGCTAACCATGCACGGAGCGCTTTGGTTCATATCATCACACTGGTTATGGATCTTCCATTTCGAGATCAGTTCCTTGAGTTCCGGATCATCTTCTGGAAACTTTATTAGATCGCCATATTGGCTATAGATGGCAGCACGTTACCGCTTGAAACCTATTAGTCATTATGGTGAACTAATAAAGTTTGAAAATATCCTATCTGTAACTTCGAACTGCTCGACCGTAGCGCTTCAAAACCGGCGCCAATCGATTCCTAGTGGCCAAAAACCCCAGACCCCCAAGTTTACCGGAGTTTATTAATTCTGGGGCGATTTTCGACTTGGCAACCATTCCTCGTATTATAGTATAAGATTCATGCAGTAAAGTGCTGATAACTATATTTAAAAACGTTTGGCAGCTGATAATTTAATGTTAGTAAAAAATAAGCGTTACACGATAGAATCAAGTGTTTTCAGTGCTGAACAATATTTTAAAAATAACAAAAATCTGGAAGCCAGAGTTCAAAAATTTGGAATTGGTTAGCTGGATTGTTTGATTTAACACCATTAGACTTCTTTTTATGAGGTTATTTAAAACCAAAAGTCGTAGGCACGCGTGAATTGATGGAGGAAACTCAACATTGCATCAATGAAATTCAACCACATGTATGCAAAATGATAACGGAAAATTTCATAAACTCCTGATTAACGCATTGCATATGTGTTAGCAAACCTATAGAGGCTATTTTCTCTATGTGCTATTTCACACATAATTCTATTCTGTGTGCTTTACGATTCAATAAAATTTTGCAATTAAAGAAAAAGAATTGTGTTTTTTATTTAATTCAGATACATACCGTTAAGATGTTGAACAATCATGTAACCCTCCATTTTTACTGACCCTAAACTATCAGCTGTCAAATGTGTTTTTAACACTTTACCTCACGAATGGATGTAAATTCACATCATGTGTTGATGTTGTAAATCCTTTATGTGTAGGCTTTAATCAATATACAAGTTTTTTTTTAAATAAATTTAAATATTTCCAATTCTTGAAAATATCCAGTTCAAATTTTCTTAACATTAAAATTTCTTGATGTGAATAATATTTAGAAAATGGATAAGAGTTTATAGAAAAATCTCTCAGTAAAAATGCTTGAAACTTTTAAGGAAAAAAAAAGGAATTTAAACAGGCTTGTACTTTTAAAAATGTATTCTTGTACTCTCTGCAATGCTAAATATTTGAGGTAAAATTTGTTTTAATTCATCAACTTAAAAAAATATCTAAAAGCAATCTTTGTCTCAAATCTCTGTTTAAGAATGCACCCTCTTTAATTGCACTTCATTCAAATTCTTTAGAAGGAAACCCACTGTTGAGAAAGCAATTTAATCAACAATCTCTGGCATCAATAATAAAATAAAAAGAAACTATTTTCTTGTCCACTTGATTGCAAGAACTTGCTTGGCATGCTTCCAGCAAAGATGCATCGGTGACAAACTCTTTTTACATTGCCTGTTTCTTGTTCTAAGACATCTTTACAAGCAAAAATATAGATTTTTTTTCATTCATTTCTTTTTCTTTTAAACGGAAATAATATAAAATAAGACAATTTTAATTCCTTTAATTTTGTTTAAATGAAATGTGCAAAGAAAAATTCTTGTATATAAAATGTTCTCTCTCTCTCTAAAAAAAAAAGTAATTCATTCTATAAAGGTGGCATTAAAATTAAATTCATGTTTTAGATATAATAAATTTCATGCTATTTGAGCCTTTCTTTGTATATGAGCAACTTACTCATATTTTCTTTCAATCTGTATAGGAAAGTTTTTCATTCATGTGCTAATAGGCTTTTAGTTTGCATTATGTTTAATTAAAATTTCACATTATATTTAATTAATCATTAGCCATATATTGCAAATTTTTGAAACTAGATGCAGTGTTTGCATAAAAATCCATATTTGGAATCTTGAATAAAATGACAAGTCCCATCTTTCTTATTTGGAAAGTTTGCAGCTTTCCAATTTTGGATTTTTGAAATAATAAAAATAGTGTTTAATCACTATGCAAACTACATGAAAGTCTTTATATGATGTGATTAGTGATCTGATGATGCATGATGCTCTACAAGAAAGCCTCAGAAGAAAGTGCTTAGTAGATCAATTATGTGAATAATGTTCTACAGAAATGGATATTTCATTTTATTATTATTTTTATTAGAACATAGAATATATATTTAACTTTTAGAATTGATAAATTCCTTATAAATTATCAAATACATTTATAAAAAAAGTATTAAAATTTGTATTTTTAGACGAATTTGCACATATTGTACTTCATTACATAGTTATATTTGTTAATAAACAATTTTTAATTAAATCTCGAATGTTTTCTCAATTCTCAATTTAATTTTTTATTAATTTTAACTATTACAATATGTTTAAAGATTTATGTTTATTTCCCGTTATTGAATTTCCTTTCTAATAGAATTAAAACTCAAACTGAAATTTCCAGTTAAAACTTGTTCAAACTATGAAAATAAATGCGTTTAGTGGAAGATAAAAACAACAATAAAAGTATGATGCAGTAACCAAAAAATGTATAATACTTTCTCGTAAACATATATGAAATATTTCTTGAATTCCGATGGTTATATTTCTAAATTTTGAAAGCAATAAAAGGCAAATTATTAAAAAAGAAACAAATAAATAAAATTAGCCAAAAACTGATTTTTCGCAATTGTTAACTAATCAAAATCAATTTCAGTTTTTATATTTAACCCAATATTCAGAAAGATTTCTATAAGAAAATCATTTGTGTTCACTATTACTCCGATAATTTCACTGAAATAAAAAAAAACTTTTCATGTATAGGTTTAGTCTAGTTATATATTAACGTCCCGTTTTAAAGCAACACGAGGGCTATTTTGGGAGGGACCTCGCATTTTTGAACAACGGTGAAATGACGAGGACGTCACCTGAACTGGCACCCTCCTCTCCACACCACGCCACACCAGCGGGAGGACGTTCGGCCTGGCAAATTTAACGTGTAAGAGACCCCCTCACACGACGGTTCTTTGGTCGAATCGAGTCTCGAACCTGAAACCCTCCGGTTCCGAAGCTGAGACCTTACCACCAGGCCATCGCGGCTTTTTTTTAATGTATAGGAGAGAAGAACGAAATTTTAATTAACTTCTAGAACTTATCTTCCGATGAGTTGATTTTGTCACAAATATTTAATTCACTACACCCCCCCCCCCCCACCCCGCAAGCACACACACACACACACACACATATATATATATATATATATATATATATATATATATAGTCATGTCATGGAACAACAGTTTGCAAAAATACAGATAGTATATTACCTAATATTACCGCTTACAAAATGCATAAATGGTCAGTGCATTGGCAGGACTTTCATTTGTAGACAAGTGATTCATGCGAAAAAGGTTTTGAAATAATTATTATCGCAAAGGGAATCAACAGACTTTGAAAGCGAAATATTAGTTCGAGTTAGACGCATGGGACACTGCATTTCTGAAACCGTTAAAGAATATTGTATTAGAAGATCCAAATTGTCAAAAGAGTTTCGAGAAATTCTAACGGATGGAAAATTATTCCTAATTTCAAGTATATCTTTCCACTATAAACAATGCAAGGGGTGAACATCTACACAATAACAGAGATAAGTGACCTATGCATAGAATTATCACTGCCTACATACAGACAACATTGAGTGAAACAACTCTTGAATTAAATTAAGATATATAAGGAGCGTTTTAACCTTTAACTGGGCAGGGGAAATTTTAGGATTTTATCTTGGAGGTGCGATCGACAAGACCGCATTTTCTTTACACTGAAATTCAATTTTCTAATGAATATATCATTAAGATAATCCACAAATATGTTCTCCAGATATTTTTCTTAATATATAAATACATTTATAAAATTTTCAAAATATATAACCGTTGCAAAAATAATTGCTTTGGAATATGCATTTTCTACTCAAATTACATGTTACAACGAACAATGTTCATGAAGAAATGCATCCTTTCTTACTTTTTAATCATATTTATTTTTCAGTGTATAAAGATATATAGAAAAGAAGGTAATGGAAAATTCAACAATTATATGAAAAATAAAAAATACAAATGACAATGGCAAAAACTAACCTTTTTTTATCGGCTTGCTTAGTTTTCAAGGATTTTTTAAACATAACGCATAAAAATCAACCTATATATTTGTCTTAGCGTATTAATATATTTTATGGGTTTATCAGAATGAATTATCACTAGAAAAATTAATAATATTTGAACATATATATCAGAATCAGTTGAATGCGAACTTTCATTGAAAACCTCTTCAGTTCAAATATCCATATCGCTAAAATCCTTTTCTGCTTCATTTAAAAGTGTCTGGAGCCCTGCTTCATAATAGGATTAGTAAACCGGATGATATTTCTATGCCTAAGTTTAAGCGTCATTTGCTAAGCCTTGTTCATCACTGTGTCAGTAAGAAGGGGGGGGGCGGTCTCAGAGATCACGCTCAAAGAAATAACTGAATTATTTTAAAAAGCATCCTCTGAAACTGGTTGAAAAAGTGCACATGCATTGAAGATCACAAAACAGGAAGCTACAGGATCAATGCTTTAAATTGTGCTATAATAGATTAGGAGTGACGGAAAGTCCATCATTATGTCTCACAGACAGCACGTCCACAGTTAAGGATTAATGCGAACAGTCCGAAGAAATTTGACTTTGTTGGGATATGGCAGCAGAAGATCGACTCGTGTGTTTTGATTAATAACACGACATTACTTCTCCTGGGCTAGTGGCCATTTCGTTTGGACCATGAACGATGTTTGGATGAGACTCGCGATTTCATTTGATAAGATCTGATGGTAGAATTCAAGTGCGATGTAGGATCCATGTGTCGAATACTTCTCAATTGTCAGCCTGCACTACAAAACGTGATGACGGCTTCATAATGGTGTGAATTGCTTTTACATTGAATAATACAGCATCCTTTGATCCAAAAGAACATATCAAATATTTATGTTCAGCTACTTGGAGACTGTTTTGAGTTATTCATATGCTTCATATACTCAGACAACGATGGTATTATTAGGGGTGACTATACACCATGTCACCAAGCAACAACTATTTGGATCGGTCTGAAGTACATTCTGAAAGATTCTGGCGAATGATGTGGACAATAAGATTGCTAGAAATTAATTGCAACTAGCATTTACGGAGCTTAATCTAAATGCCAATTAGTAAGCAAAATCTTGTATAGACAAAACTTTCGCAATTGCCTCACAATTTTCATATGATACTTAAAACGACTTGTTGAAAGCAGAACTTCAAGTAACTGCTCTTCATAGGATAAGGGGTTCTGGCATATAATTAAGAAATATACCATGATTTTTATGAACTTAACATTTTTCAACTGATGATAAAATGATATAATAATAAATTGATTTAAAAATATGATATAATTATAAATTGTTTATAATATGAGATAATTATGAAAGATTTTTGTCATCATTTAAATTATCAGAATAATTTCAATAAAATAAAGCAGATTTTGAATGCATTTAGAATTTATTTTATTTTGTTTATTAATATCCGTCTCAACCTCAACAGTAATAAGGGGAAAAACAATATTAAAAATTGTATTTTTACTGAAATTGAACAAGCCAAGTTAAACAAATGTATATAAAACGGTGGTAAAAATAAAAAAAAACATTTTTGAATGTATTTGATGAATAGTAGCGCTCCCACAAAAGGGTTTCAAGAAACTTCTAAACAGACGTATTTTCCTTTCTCTTTCTACTTTAAATTCAATATAAACAGTACTTTTTAACACCAAGGGCTTCTTACTTTACATTAATGAAAAACCATTTTTATGAAAGATAATTAATAGTTTACTGTATAGTCTCTTATACATCTGTTGAAATATCTGAAGCAGAACTTAATGTATATGAAATAAACTGTGAGTTCAAAAAATGCTGCAAAATTTATTGAAAAGCTTTCAGGAAAACTCTCCTATAGGAAGAAAACTTTTTTTCCTAATCTTTATTTATTTTTTTTTTGGTTTTGTTTACCATTTCTTAAAATCTTCTTATTTTGCACTTAAATAAATAAATAAAATATTTCTTACAAATTACAGCTGTATTAAATATATGCCTCTGGGGTAAACAACTTACTATAGAAAAATGAAAAAATGAAAAAAAATTTATGGATTACAATTCCAACGATTACGTTGCTTAAGAAAAAAAAATTACACGCTTATAACAAAGTTAAGTGAAAAAATTCATGCGATTTTATTTTCTCTTGTTGAATTTTGAACCTTATTCAGTTGATGGCTAAAAGACTTTAAGATTGAAATTTGAGTCCGTTCAGATTCTTCACTCTGATTTCAATAGAAAAGTCAAGATTAAAAACGAGGGCTTTACTTAATAAACAGGACCATCCAATTTTTGCCGGTAGCAACTGTATATGGAAGAGTTACGTTCTTTTAATGAAGAATATCTGAAACAAAATAAATACAATGTATTGTAATTTTTTTTATATTTTCTGATTTTTTAAAAAAATTATCTAGAGATTAAAATGATTGATATATTAGAAAAATGATATTGTTTTATTAAATGGTACAGAGTAGAAAATCGTTCGCTTGATTATGTTATATGTATAATAGTTAGTTTTAAAACGTATCAAGCATTAAAACACATAAAATGAAAAAAAAAATATTTAAAAAAAATAAAAAAATATTCATGTCGTTTTAAAAATATTCATAGCTGCTTTAAAAAATATTCATTTTATTAGTTTTTTTAGTTAAAAAACTGCCAAATATCTGACAGATTTGATGGAATGAAAATCACATGATTTTCAGAAAACATTAATATAAAGAAAATCAATAAAATAAAAATATCCTAAGAATTCTAATAATTCCTCGCATTAAAGAAATATTTATTAATAAGATAAAATTCCATCATGTGATCACGATTTTGTAAATTTATTTTAAACGTCAATTTTTCATTTAAAGAAAAGAACATTTATTATTCATTTTTACATTCCAATTTATACAGAACAATTCTGCAGTGATTTATTTGTGTCAATTCTACAGTGACTTTCTTTCAAAGTATTTTTTCAACCCCTTAACAATATATTTTATTTTAAAGGAGACTATGACGTTACACAGACCAAATACAGGCCCGAATATACAGGCAAATACAAAATATACAGGCCCGAGTATATTTTAGAAAATGGAATGTTCACTTCGTTGAAAATTTTTGAAATTTAACTTAGAATTTTTTTTAATTAAAAATTAGCTGAAATTTTAGTATTTTTCTCAATTATTATACCATCCCGAAAACTGTTTTACAGTGTTTTAAAATTTGAAGGAAAAAACTACCTTTCAATCGCTATTGATTTTTTGATTTTAAGGATTTTAGCCGGTATTTAGTAACTTTTAAATGCATTATTCATCAATTTTTTCACTGTTTGCAAATGAAACCCAAACCGATTTCATTGTCGCTACTAATATCCTATTGTTTTTGTCTACTAATATCCTATTGTTATAATCCCCTTTTATAAACCAGATTTATTCAACCTCTGTTAGATTTATTCAATTTCATTTAAACCATTTAGATATAATAAACTATGCAAGTATTAAACATAATCATTCTTCCCTGACTTTAAACAACAGTAGATAAATCAAGTTATTAGATATTTTATGAAACAATGAAAACAAATTAAGCTTCAGGATAGTAATGTAATCTGCTGTTCAAAATTTGGCAAAGAACATTTCTAAAAAATATTGACAAAATTTAGAAAACATTTCAGAAATATTAAATTATAATCGTTAAAAAATAAAACTTTTAAGTTTAACTTGACATAAAAATTAGTTTTTGTGGTAGCGCTTTCAGAAGTTATGGTGGAAAAATTCCGCTTAAATTTCTAATTATATAAAAATTTAATTTAAACGTTAAAACATTGTACACATTCAAATTCCTTCAAACTATGTATATGGTAGTGTTTTACTGATAAATTAAATGGTCTGGCATATCGTTCGTCAGCACACATACAAATATAAGCGTGCACACACACATTCATCTTGTGTGTGTGACATAGAAATTGATAGAGAAAAGAAACGGAAAAAAATTCTTTTCAAGAAGAATCAAAATGTGAAGGAACAATTGAGTTTCTATGACGATAAATATTTGCCTGCTATTCTTTGAAACTGGAACAGAATAATTTCAAATTAAAAATTCCTTCTAAAACTTTTATATCAAGTGGTTACTTCTTAACATGGTGATAATACTCTCGCAAAGGATAATCATAATTTAACCAGATTATAGCCAGACACGTCTGCAGATAGTATAGTTTTTTTTTTCTTTTTCAAAAGATCTAAAGGGGGAAAATTAATTGTGAGAAGTTATCAAACGTTTTTAAATCATGCAATTTGTTGTCTAGCTTAATTTAATTCCAGAATTGTTTCGCACTTACTTTAACTATTCATATAAAGTTAATAAATCAATACGTGATCTTGACAGAAATTAATACTGGATTTTCATAGTCTCATGTTACGAAACATATTTCAGACTCTTTATACAATATTTAAACGGTTTTCGAAATTTCAAAATTTTTTTTCTATACGCTTCTGGTATTGAATGTATAAACGAAGATGGAAATGGAATATATTTTTGACAGTTTCTACATATATTGCTTTGCACCCGAAATGAGTTTGAAAATCCCATGCATATTTAATTATCAGAAAACTTTTCTCTGCTTTATAAATATTTAATTTTATTTAAAACTTTCCAACAGTGATTTAACCAAGATCCAAATAAGCATTACCTCTACTTGAAATTAGTATATCGGGCTATAGTTTTAGTCATTACTCATTTATAGAAACGATTAAACATGATTTTAAACAGGTGTCTTCATATTCTATTTTGATTAACAAAATAGATACAACTTCATTCAAACCATTAATTACTGACGGTACTTAAGAGTACCATTTAAATCTAGATTATATCTTTACTATAGGACTATTGCTGATTGTATTCAAAAGAACACGGATAATGTAATCCAAATAACAAATTCAAAATAAGCTAAAAGTAGGAATTAAAAACATTTAATTAATAATTTAATTAAGATATTTCTGTTAATTACATTTTTTCTTTGGTTCCTTTGGATTATTCTGCAAGAATACTAAACTACTGGTGCAAAAATGAAGTTGAAAAATTGATGGCAACTTAAGGGTAAATAAAGGGATAACACCTGGAGATGAGTTTTTTAATTTTCTTTTCAGACAGAAAATAAATTTCCATTGCCTCCTTTACTTTATTACCAAGTTTGATAACATTTGATCCAGCTATCTTCCTTTTATGATCATTTGAGAAGGAAACTTTAATCACATCAACCCTGTACATAGAGGTGTCTTATTTAAATAAAGGGTTAACCCCTGATGATGACTTTTTTTTTTTTTTTTTTACTTTCTTTCAAAACAGAAAAGAAATTCCCATGACCACCTTTACTTTATTATCAAGTTTAATAGTATTTGATCCAGCTGTCTTCCTTTTATGACCATTTGAAAAGAAAAAACTTTAATCATATCCACTCTGTATATAGAGATGTCTTATTTAAATAAAGGGTTAATCCCTGATGATGAGTTTTTTTAACTTTCTTTCAAAACAGAAAAGAAATTCCAGTGGCCTCCTTTACATTATTGCCAAATTTGATAACATTTGATCCAGTATTCTTCCTTTTATGACTATTTGAAAATGAAATAAGAATACCCACACTGTATATAGAGACGTCTTTATTATTTTTTCTATAATGAACAATATTTATTTTATAATATTTTAATCATTATTTTATTATATTTATTATTTTTATGTAATAAGCAATAGATATTTTATCATATTTTTTTCATTATTTTATTATATTTATTGTTTTATATAATGAGCAATAGCTATTTTATCATATTTCATTCCTTATTTTATTTATTTATTTTTATACATATTATTTATTTATTTATAATATTATATTATATTTATTATTTTTATATATATTATTATTATTTATTTATATATTATATTTATAGTTATTTTATTCATTACTTTATTATATTCATTATTATAGAGTATATTTTACCCAAAATGATAATTCTAAATATATCCAATAGGAAATCCATGACGATGAAACCAAATCTGATTGATAATCTTTTCTATTCACTGTCATCCAAGTCTCTGAGTCATATCTAAAATAAGGCGTAATGGACGTCAGCCCAAACTGAAATCAAATTCAAATGCAAGCTGCTTATCTCATTTTCATTTTCTTTAGTTTCCTTACTACAATCGAGACAAAACTGCCAATAAAAATGAAATTACCCCTTCGTCAGTGAAACTAGGCAAACTTTTAAATGCCTCTTTTCGGTTCCTAATAGAGTTTTAACGCCTTCTGAATTAGTTACAACATCCTTGCTTGTCACTCAAACATACTGTATGTCCATTTATTCTTCAAACCCCCCTTCCGACATAATGTGCCTTTAAAATATTATCAGGCAACATCCACTGCGTTTCGTAAAATTGATCCGATAACTGTATTCACTACTGTCGATCACCATTGGTTTCCATGACAACAAGCATCTACCTAGTAGATACAAAGGGACATTAATGCTGAGACTATTGTTTCGACAAAATGCAGATGTTCAGCGATAATTGTATTAATTAAAGCGTGTTTATTTCAGTAATATTAATCTCTTCAATTGTTTTTAATGTCTTTTTGTAGTTGTCTCAAATGTACAGACAACTATCTGCAGTTCTATTGTCAGAGGAAAATTGGTTGTATGATACAAGAAACGGGAAATAATTTTTGTATTGTATCGTGTATGTCATAAATTATTTTGTGCAATTAAATTTAAAAAACCCTTTCAATTTACTTCTGTATCAAAAATATATTTCTATTGAAAAGTGTAATTGTTACAGTTACTGTCAAATGAATAATGTATTTGTTATAGTTACTGTCAAATAAATAATACATTTAGTATAGTTACTATCAAATGAATATTAAATACCTTATAGAAATGAAAACCGTTATTTTATAGAATATGATTAACTATTTCCTAAAATAACTAGATATTCTATGAAACAACAGATCAATCATAATTAGGTTTTTCATTAAATAACTAAACTTACTATTACATTGTTGAATTATACAATTTAAAAATAGCCTAGACATGTTCAGTTGCGCCTGTAATAGAGCATTTACTTATATTATACGCATTCTGGTTTATTTTTATCAATTTGACATCATAACCATTAAGAATATTCTATCCTAAACTTTCTTCCCATTACTTACAACTTCCCATTTTTTCAGATTTCCTCGCATCAAAGTTTTATTTTATGCAAAATTGTAAGAAAAAAAACCCACGAAACGATGACACGAACACAAAGACAACGAAAACACAGGCGATAAATATATACAGCCGAAATGAAGACAACACACAGCAGCACATTACAACAAACAGCAGCTTGCAAGTCGTAACAGACACAGCATACAATGAGCAGACAGAATTCAAAAAGAGAGATAATTTTCTCAGATTCACTATACGCTAACGTAGATCTCTCCAAACGGTTGAATTTCTCCACTGTCTCCTCGTTTTAGCTGCTGCTCGTAGTGGCTGCTGGCTCACTACTTATCACAGAATTCGTTGCTGGTTTCCTGATTCCAATGAAATTTTCCCAATCCGAAGGTCGTTGCTGTTTTCTACTGAGGCCTGCTTATTGCATTTTCACACCATACTAAACTACCATTGAATCTGATGAAGATTCTTAATAATAGCATTATTTGGATGTTTTTTACTCAAACGATTAAAATAAAATTTGACATGAAACTTCAATGTTAACGTCGAGACCACACAACTTTTATTCATCCAATCCCTTTTTTTCAATTATCTCGTTCTTCTGCTTGCAGGTCAAGATACTATTTTTTTGATTAATTAAATTAAATATTTGATGCAAATATACATTTCAGTAGCAAAACCATGAATTAAATTTCATTAATCCAAGAATAATCAATTTTGTGTTCTTGGATTTACAGGCATGACAATAGCCGTTCTATCTTTCAAATGATTTGGCTCAAAATTTCTACAAATTTTTAACTTGAGTACATAATTCTATACAAAGAATTTATATTATGTAGTTATAGTGTATTCAGAAATTCAGACCAGCAGATATCCTATAACTGGATTCGTTCAGAATATACAAGAGATTTACAAATTCTGTCTAAGTAGCATCTTTCAACTACCTGTCATAAAGCATGTTTGATTTACTGTATGCATAGATATGCTGACCTCCGACCCACCATGAAGGCACACCAAAAAATAGTGAATTACCTGACCGCCACTATAACAACACTGGCGGAAACTATGGTTGAGTCCTGATGCTCATCACCGGCTACGGTATAACCCTCCACGTAGGGACTATGGGAGGGTTAACTTCACAACCACCACTTGATGGCATCCATCGAGTTGGCAAGATCCAACCACCATACAGGAAGCATCTCATTCTCAATTACGAGGTGTCCCCTAGGGTTGTATACGCAGTAAAGAGAAAATACAGTAAGCATAATCATCATAAAAAAAGACAAACTTCTGAAGCAAATCTTCGCGTTTTAGTCCTCCCTGTGTTCTAAACATATAACTTTTTGGAAAAGTTGATATTCGGCAAAGGTAAATCAAAATCTCTTTGACCTAGACACTTAAAATTATGTGCACTTCATTTGCATCAAATTTGCAGATTTTCATCAAGTTTTGTGTAAATTCTGATTGGAGAGATTTCGTCTGTCCAGATGTTTGAATCTAATTTAACTAGAGGACTACCAAACGAAGATAGTTAGATAGTTAAGACTCGGTTGAAAGATTCAATATCTCTAGTCTAGACAATTGTCAAATTTTTAGCAAACTTATTCTGGGGTCTGACAGTCTGTAATTTCAGAAATATGCAAATGCAATAATTCAACCAGCGATTTAAATATATCAAATATGGTATAAGCATCTGAGACTACAAGAACATTTTTGTTTCATTTTTTTCTGTCGGATGGGAAAATCATGCCTTAACCATTATTTCGAAATTTAAATATTATTAACAAATGCCGCGGATTAATCTCTACATATCTCGCCAATGATAACACAATGGGTTTAGTAAAAAATGTAAATTTGTGCTAAAAGTCAAATTTGTTATTATTGTATGTAATAGTATCATGAAGACATTCTCTGACATAAAAAAGTTATTAGAGATTATGTGAGAAAATATTGGGGTGGCTACACCCGTTGATTTATAATAATTATGCTAAAATGAAATGTATAGTGTACTTAAAGTTAAAATAAAGTTTCTGGATTCGATTGAAGGATTTAAAAGTGATGACAAACAATGCTTCCTAGTTGATTGAAAACAAATTTCCTGACAACAAAACGTAAAAAAAGGTAAAGTATTTGATTTGTTTAATTTTTGAATTTACTTATTTTTTATAATTCTAGTAACTTCTACTTATCGGATGCTCAAATAAAAATAGACATTTTTTTTCTTAAGAAATCAATACGCTTTAAAGAATAATGCAAACATAATTCATACGCAATACACTTAAGACATTTTCATTGCTAAAGTCAGAGAATTATTAAAGGAGATATAAATAAGTCAGACAATCTGAAAAGG
This sequence comes from Argiope trifasciata, assembly GCA_026543055.1. Taxonomy (NCBI): domain Eukaryota; kingdom Metazoa; phylum Arthropoda; class Arachnida; order Araneae; family Araneidae; genus Argiope; species Argiope trifasciata. The sequence continues at coordinate 2,115,318 of JAPMOQ010010593.1, read as the reverse complement.
ATCATCAATATTAAGAATCTTCAAAGGCATATCCCGATTAAGATAGGAAGACGAATAAAAGAATCCATAAAATCTTCATTCGCGATCAGTTTTATTCAAATAACGAATGCCTTCGCTCCGCGGCAAATGGATCCGATATTTCCTAGGTGACTTTCCGAAGGCATTAGAAAACTTTAAAGCGAGACTTCAAAAGCGCATTTTCTCATCCACTAACAGTCGGTTCTTGTTTAAAATCGCAAAGATAAATCGAAAGCTGCATTTGTCAGGACAGACATAAGCATGCATTAGCATTTTCATGAACAAAATGCTCAAATACGAGATGATTCTTTAATTTACCAGAAATTTCAGCTTTTCTGCTGTGTTGGATCCATTTCTCAGCATTGCATCTTTTGATTTTTTAGTCTCTTTCGCGCCATTGCACTATGGAATTATGAGAGAATTTATTGAAGTAAAAAACGGGGCTTTATTGTTACAAGTTCAGAAATTGAAGTATTTATCTGGAAATAGAAACTCATTTTTAATTCCCGTTGTAAGTCTTTTATAAAACACTTTTCGATGTTAAAAAGAATGTATCATTTTAGAAATACTTTTTCAGACTTAAAATAAATTTACAATTGTTAATAGAAATGGAGCATAGTTATATTTTATAATGATGGCGTTTTGAAAATAAAGTGCGTTGATGGGAAGGGGGAATATTTAAGATTATTAATATATTATTGTTTGTTACTAATGTACAGAAATAAAATAGATTCTTCTAAAAGAAGGTTTTTCTTAGTTTTGTTGCTGCAAGTGATTCTAAATGTATATCTTTGTTAAATTTAATGTATACTTATTTAAGTGAAAATTATTAGTTGAGATTTTCATTTACCCCAAAGATAAAGTTTTAAAAGCAGGTCTAGCCGTCTCCCTCTCCGTCTATAATATTTAAGAATCTGAAAACTGAATAAATATGAAGCTAAATTCATATTCACAAGTATTTTAAAATATTCTGTAAGATATATAATATATTTACATTAACTATCTGAAATTATCATTTTCTTTGATGAAATTATTTTTTTGTGTAAAATTAAAATAATATAACGAGTTTATTTCTAAAATGTACATTAATTTAAATTAACTATAAAATATATCGAACAGTTCACTCCACAAGTTTGAAAGTTTAATGAAGTGACTGGAAAGAATTAATGGCTAAAATACGAGATTTAGAATTATTCCAAATTTTGTGTTTTGAAGATATTAAATTAAATTTGCGTTTTATGCTTTTGTAAGTTATTGAACATTTTATTAAAAAATTTTTTTATTTCATTACTTATGTAATTCTAAAATTTTGAAATTCCTCAGGAATAATGTTATGAAATATAATTAGATCTAAGAGTATCAATTTATACTAGCACCGTTCTTGAAAATTATAGCTGACTTATTAATTTGTTTAAATATGTAAAAGGAAAATTTGACAGTTCAAAAGATGAGATTGAAACAAATATACATATGTTAAAATGAGAAAAAAAAATATTGTTATGGATTTCCTATCAGTCTGGTTCGTTTATTTGAAGTGGTGTGTATGGTGTAGAGGATAAACAACAATGATCAGTCCTTCAATAGAAAACATGGTTATTTATAGGAAAACATGATAGCAAATTCACGACAAATATTTACAAAGAAGACGACTATATACAACCGAGTCGAACACACAGGACAGCACAGTAGTTCTCTACATTAGACAGACAGTGACTTACTTTTAGAAATCCAGTAGTGACAGCGTCTACAGCACACAAATCGGCCAGACAGGATTCAGAAGGAGAGGGAATTTATGTAAATTCTGTTTATGTGTCTATTTCTGTCAGTGCCTTATTCTGCGGTCTCAAGAATAAGGACTAAAATACTCTTCTATCTCAACTTGCTTTAGATGCCAACTTACTACTTGACACAAGATACGAAGAATCCAGAAAACGGAATACTTCAATTTAGCTCTCTGTCGTTGCTTCGGTATTCTCACAGCTACTGCTCTATTCAGGACTCTATCTGCTACCGTTTCAAGACAACTCACCAGAAATACACGATTGAATCTACTTCTTGAAAGTGCTGGCCTTTTATGTTTCCCAGGAAGAAGGGCTAGAAGCTACAGGACCAATTAGGGTGTATCTGGTCGTATCTCGGTTCCTAATGCATGGATAAAAAAAATGTTTGCTGTTTCGGATATTATCCATTTTGTCTCTAAAGTCGCCAGATTCATGGCCAATTCACGAAACGGTCGCCAAGCTCTGGGTCATTAATACAACACCTGGGCACAGTCCACTGCAGATTACTGTAAATAATTTTTTTCTTATCACCTTTAGAAAAAAGGCTTTGGAAGCACCTTAATTGTGGGGGAAGCAAAATTACAGGTTCCGAACAGTATTAATTCTCTTAACCTTTTAGATTCTGTACTTTATTAAGAATAATAGATATCTAATTACAATTATTTTTAAAAATAACAAATTCTCAAAAGAATTATTTAAATTCGATTGAGAGCAATAGATTTTCAATTAGTTAATATATTTTCATTATCTTATGTGGCCTGTTTACATACATAATTATAAAATGAAGTTATATTTTCTTAAAAGTTATAGTTTTTCGGGCGATAAAGTTTCAACGCAGTTTCATTTTTAATGACTCTATTATTAAGTGTCTGGACTCCATTAGGGAGATTTATATACATATTTATTTTAAGTTAAGATATAAAAATAACATAAATATGATTTTATGACCATTTGATATTTTAAGAAATCGTTATTGTATGAATAATGATTATCAACAAATGTATTAAGATTAATTAAACATAAGATTTAATTAATTAAGATAAATATTTATTATTTAATTAAATTGAAGCTATACTGTATTAATTTAATTTAGATTTAATTAGTTTATATTTATTTAAACATAAATAATATTGCAGCTTAACCAGCTAGTCCCCAAATATAGCTATTTAGCAACGTAACATGAAATAAAGTACGTTTCTCACAAAAGATTCTGACTTTGCACCATAACTTCAAAATAAAATCCATAAATAAGAAATATATTCTTCAAATATTAAGAAATTAAACGTTAGAACACAATACTTTCAGTTCAAAATGGCAGACAGAAAAATAATTAGATACTTACACAAACATGATTTTCCTTTCACATAAATACTTTAATTTTTGCAAAATATTTTTTTTTCAATAATAGTGTATTATAACTCTAAATAATATTTATGATATTTATGTATTTAATATTTTGTACATCAGTTTGATGATTAATGTACTTTTTCGACCTAATTTTTTAAATCAGTACTTTTTTGTTCTTAGAATAATTTAAAAAAATCTCATCACATTTGTAACTAGTTTTATTTAGAAAGCAACTGATTTCCTAAAATATTGGTTATGCTTTATCCAAATTAAATCGCACATGCATACACTATTTTTATAGTATCAAATAATGATAGACGTTGGTTCTGTGGCAATTAAACAGCAATACTCATCTTCTGTACATTGTATGCAAGAACTTTCCTTGTCGCATTAAATACCAAATGGAAGCCAAGTTTGTTGCCAAGATCTGAGGTTACTGACGCGGTAACCGATTTGTAACCAACTGAGCTCTGGGGATGGTCGATTGTATGCAAGAAGAAAAAGCACCCAACTGAGCTGGTCGTAAAATGGTTTTACCAGCATTTAAACTAACAATTTTTGAAAGCAATATTACAAGTTTGTAACAATGTAGTAAATGAATAGCAACATATTAAGTAATCCAAAAAATACAAACTATTATTTTAGTGTTGGTTAAAGTTTTTCATATAGTCTAAAAGATCTATCAGTCAGACTTTGTATCGTACGGAAACGTGTATGATAAGATCTAATGGTTCGCTTTATTGCCCTTTGGGATATTTCTAATTCTCTCCATTAAAAGTTAATTTCGGCTTCCCCAGTATAGTGATGAAATGATAAGATACAACACCAATTTATGGACTGATTAGTTTGATTAGCTGATCAAATCAAATGAAACTAATGCATTCCTGGTACAAAAGTTCCTCCTTGATTAAGAAGAAAATAAAATCTACTAATCTTTGTCTATTAGACTCGGCGATTAACATCAAGATAAGGTCAGCAATTCCATTCTCTTACAATTGGAACAATCTTAACATTCTGTAATTTGCAATTAGTCTAGTCACCACAAATCGAATGATAGAAAATTACAGTGTCCTAGATGCATTTTCTGAGTAATTGGGAAATTTACAGATTAGGCAAACGTATCAATGACACTAAAAGCTTAGAAATGAACAATTAACACTTCCCATGTGAAAACGAAAAGAAAATACGCTACTGCTGTGTATATCTAAAGTTTGTATAAGAAAAACATAAAAAAATAATAAGGCATCACTGAAGCAGCTGACTACTTTATGATTTCGAAAGTAAAAATATCCCAATTTTTTTTTTAAAGAAAAGAACAATGTATTAGAGAGTTTGGGCTTTTTTGAGATTATAAACATTTAAGATGACACTGAAAATTGATTATAAAAAATACGGCATAATGGACAATCAAATTTTGTATTAGTCCCACTGGTGAGATCTCGAAATCTGAGAAGGGAAGCCTCTGGTTTTATGGTTGATTTCCGTCCCCTAACCTGATGGGTACAAAAAACGCAGAGGGGCTTGGCTCCTCCCATTGATGACGGGAAGTACTTCTCAAGCTAAGGGCTGTACCGTGGCTGGTGATAGCCCCTAAGACACAATTAGACTTCTCTATTTCAGGCATTCAAGTTTATTCTTGGGCATTTCAGTGGGTAGAATGTTTAAATTTAAAGGGCTGTATTACAAACCAATTTAAAGAATAGAGTGATTATAAATGGATATGTAATGGAAGCTTTATAAGCATCAGATAACATCATTAAGATTGAGTGATCATTTTTATTCTTTTGGTCATTTTATCTGGCTATGGATCCAAACGTTTGAATTCAATCCTTGCTATAACCAATCGCTGCATGGATGACATAGGACAATGAAAATACAAACACAACCTTCGTGCAGCTGTTGTGGCATCTTCTAGTCAAAGCAAAAATAAAACAAGCTGATAAATAATCAGGCAAATAAAATAAACCAAGCTGATAAATAATTCACCAATAAATAAAAAATGGAGATAAATAATCAGGCGATAAATAAAAATATAAAATAGCGATAAATAACCAGCAAATAAAATAAATAAAAATGGAGATGATAAATAATCATCCAATAAAAAATGTGTAAAGGTGCACTAGAATCAACAGACAAATCTATCACCATTAAAAACAGCACCAAACACCTTTCGTCTCACATATTACTCACTGGGGGAGGGGGGTGAGTATTGTAATGGAAGCTTTGTAAGCCAGATAATATCCTAGAGACTGAATGATCACTTTTAGTCTTGTAGTCATGTTATTAGGTTGTTCGGAAAGTAATTTCGTTTTTTCCTGACAAAGGATTTAATTGCATTTTTCGCACCCAATTTCATACTGAAACCGCAAAATCATTTTATGTTTTAAGAGCTGATATAGCAAGGCTTGAGTGTGAAAAAGTGCAGCTGATTCTTCGCAGTAGTTTTTGGATGGTGCCCTTTTAAATATGGAGAGCAATAAACAGCATTTTCGTCATTTTTTTCTTTTTTGCTATAAAAGGTAAAAATGCTGTTCAAGCCAGAAATAAATTAGCCAATATGTGTGGAGAAGATGTGTTAACAGTACATCAGTACCAGAACTGATTTGCAAAATTTTTCCTTCAAATGAGGAGGCCAAAAACCACCTCGATCAGTTTTTTTTACAGCAAAGACCAAAACTTTTATGAGCGTGTAATCATGTTACTACCAAAAATATGGCAAAAGGTATTAGACCAGAATGGCAATTTTATAATTTAATAAATAATTTATTCATTAAACGAAAATTTCTTTTCATTTTGACAAAAAAATACGAAATGACTTTCCGAACAACCCAATATTTGGCGACGAACTATAAGATCGCGAGTTCAATTCGAGCTATCGCCAATAATAACAAATATCTGAACTTTGCTTGCCTGTTTAAAGAAATCAAAATACAGACTTATTGGTAATCGCAAATCAAAAATGAAAGTTTGTATTTTATATTTAGCATACATATAAGTATTTGTTATGAATCCTTCCACAAATACAATACAAAGAACCTCAAAGTGGAAAATTATTCATTAAATTAACTCTTCTGTGTGATTGGTGTGTAACTTTGAAGTTATGCTTATATGCTTGCATTTGCTTTTTTCTTATCGGGATAAATCAAACAAGTGTTTGTTTCACCGCTAACAGATTTTGTTGATAATCTTAATTTAATAAAATTTTACATTAATAATTAAAATTTTTGCATTACACTGAAAAAGATTGGAATAACTTATGGCATCGCCTTGGTACCGAACATATATTTGGAACGGCATACAATGAATAATTACAAATGTGCTAAACTTAAGCATTCTTATGTAGTTTCCAACAAATAACAACGTAGAACTTTCCACTGTTTTTCTTAAATATATTTTCAATGTCGGAATATCCATTGATAATCACCTTATAATTTTTGATTATTGATTTAAAATGTTATAGAAGCCATTTTCTCCTATACAAGGAAAACATCTAAAATTTCAAAATTTTCATCTTATATCTGTTTTGTGTAAAAATATAATCCTCATATTTAACCCAAAAACAAATGTATAAATATTTCTTATAATCCATTTGAAGAAAATGGATTAAAATCGTTCTGCTTTTAAATGTTTGTAGTGAAAAGCTCAAAACTGATTTTTAAAAAAATTGCTGCCTTTCTCAGTCTTTAGACCGAAATAGTATTTAGAAAAAGAGATAGTCACCATGGCGTCGTGCCTGGAAACGTGCCATGCAAATTCTTCCTGTAGTCAAGTAAGCAAGAAAATGGTGATCGTATTCTTTTCCTGATTCTGGAGATTTGTAGGTCAAATTGTTTTCTTTAACAAAAGGTTTCTGCTCAAAATAGTTTGCATGAAATGCAGTTTCAAGATTTGTATAGTTAAATATGCATTTGAGACAAACGTCGTCGTTTGTTTTTCTAAGTCCAAAAAGCGAAATGGTACTCTTATATTTGAAATTCAATAGCGGAACTAAATTTTTTTAAATTATCATATTTTAAATAATTTTTCTATATATATTCTACAGATTGGCAAAGTATTTTTTGCTATGAAAATTATATCCATATTGTCCCTGACGTAAATATATGTGTATTATACGAATAACCTTTGGCGACAAGTGTTAGGCTGGATATACTATTTATGATAGGCTTCATTTAGAATGTTTGCTATCCATTATTACATTAAGTAATTAGAAATATATGTTACTTAACTTTGTGTTACTTACTTGCTACTTTAACTGTTTCACATGTGATTGATTATTTTGTATCTAGAGTTTACCAAAGGAGACAAGTATCATAAATTCAGATTATCAATTAATTGTTTAAATAGCCAATTCACTTATCTTCTAAATTTAGATAGTATTGCAGATTATTCATTTATTTAGAGGACCATCGTAAATTGACTCTTTTATTTCGAGAATGACTGCACATTGTTTCTTTTATTCGTCCTGTACACTACATAAATATTAAATGGAATTTCTTTTAGTTTGCAACAAAGAAATAAATTACCGCTTTAAAATATTTTATCGCACAATGAAAATGATTTCCTTTAAAACAATGTTTTTTGTGAAATACGCTTAAAAATATGTATAAAAGTTAATTCAATTAACATTTTTTAACCTTTTAGCATTCAAATTTGCGTCATTGATAAAATGTATCTTTTTGGACTTTAAAAATGTGAAAAAACTATTTTTGTTTGGTAATATTTTGAAAAACTATCGCAAAACAACTCCCAGAGAAACTAACTTATTTTTTTAATTCAAAAAAAAAATCTTTTTGAGGTAAATCTCCGTTTCCATCTTCTAAATTAAATGTTTGCAAAATTTGGCAGTTATAGTTTAGTTGGTTTTGCCTGATGGATTCCAACACACACACATTCATTTTTGCTATAAACATTATCTTCATTAAAAATTTATATTCGAAGGGAGCGTATTATGTATTTATAAAATTTATAGTAATATTTTTGTACTAAATTTTAGTTACATATGATTATCAAATTTGGCAACTCAAGTTCTAGGCAATCTATCTATAAAACACTAATACAACCACATTAATTTTTACTAAAAATTATGATTAAAATATATGCTTCATTAAAACAATTCATGAAATATTAGTATTCGATGAAATAATATTATTAGTGTTCTCAATTAGTAGGTATATATTTGTAGGTCAGATGGTCTGGCCTATGCAATGCTGAAACTCAAGCATATTCCTCTTTATTATAAAGAGAGATTATACTTTACTTCACCAAAGAACTCGTTAAAATATTAACATTCAAAGGAAGTATATTGTGTTTTTTCTCCATTAAGCATTTAAGCATTTATCTCAGGCTTAACAAATCCATCACAGAATTATGTTTTTCATTTGTACTCAAAAATGCCTAAAAATAAATCTCCTAAACAATGCCTTTGAAACTTTGACCATTAACATACCCAAGCAAACAGGATCGATCTTCTAGTATATCGATCATCCCTTTACTTTTAATCTAACCCAACAACTTTTCTGTAAACTTAATGAAGAAATTTCTTTTTCTTGTTTCTCTCGAAATAAGACACGAGTTTTAACCTTCGAAACACTGTTTTTGATTAATCATAATGCGTTTTTAATGTTCCGAAAGATATTACGGAGCCTTAACCTGGCTAGTTAACATCAAGAACCACGTCTAACTTCCTCGCCTTCTTGCCTGATTCTAAATCACTTTTTATTTAAAAATAATACTAAGAGGCTGGTGCAATTAGTGCTTAATTCGAAAACCTTAAGCACTTTTCCGCAATCCTATATTCTTGGGTAATTTAGTTAGGTTAAATTAGGGCCTGTTACGTTATAATATAAAAAGAAACAAATACAATTTTTAAACTATCGTCCATCATTTAAGTTCTTGATTCTGTACTTCCACTTAATACTTTCCTTCTAACAATAAATAAACTTTTCTTTTCGGAAAGAGTAAAATGCAGTTCACTCTCTATCAGTTTGTGACTCATAAAGCACAGATATAATTGCCGCGAATTTCACCAAAATTGTACAATTGTGAAACGTTGTTGTGTTATGAAAAGTTTGACATTTAATTGAGAAAAATTGAAAGAAAAGATATTTTGGAATAAAATACAAATTCTACTTTTTTTTACATTTTTAGATTATGCAAACAGTTGGTAATTGAAACACTGATGTCTTGGCAAAGGAAATGTTGATTTTAATTGTTGTTTCAAGAATGTGAAATAAAAATTGTTGCAGATTTGATGGTTCTTTTTCCAATTTGTTCGTCAATGAAAAAACACAATCAGTGCATGCACAGCTGCCTCAGTAACAAAAAACGACTTTTATCGAACGCGAAGAAACAGAAGGCAAATATATAACCAAAACGAATACAGGCAACATACAACAATAACAAACAAATGTTTATAAGTAGTTTTCTGTAGTGTAGTGGAATATTTATAAGCTAGGTAACATCCTCGAAATTGCACGATCACTTTTTGCCTTGTGGTCTGGCTACTAACCATACGACTGCGAGTTCGATCCTGTATATCACTAATATCAACATATGTCCCCTTAGGCAATGAAAATTTTAAAAAACCCGCAACCTTCTTGCAGCTGTTAGGGCACCTTTACCTGAATAAAAAATATAAATAAAATAGATAAATTATCAGCCAATAAATAATATAAAATAATGTAGCTTAGAGATTACTGTCTTTTACACTTGGGCTGATTATTAATCAAGCTGATAAATAATCAGCCAATAAAAACAAAAAATGGGGACGATGCATAAAAAATTGAACAACCAATCAAATCACCACTAAATAGCAAATTATCGTTCATCTCACCTCTCACTGGAGGTGGAGTGTTGTAGAGGAAGTTTTATAAGTTACATAAGATTCTAAGATTGAGTTATAACTTTTAGTCTTGTGGTCTCGTTATCTGGCTACGAACCATACGATCACCAGTCCGGGTTTAGCTATCATCAAATAGCAACAAGTAGTAATGAAAAACACAGCGCACAAAGTGGCTGGACCGAATTCAACAGAAAGAATAGCTATTCACTTTGGCTTCTCCAATAACTGCTTTCTTCACTGTCTTCTCGCTTTCACAGTATACAACTACCGACTCACTAGTATACAACTGGCTATTCCAGAAAGGATTCTACTCTGCTTCCACAATAAACACCAGGATTCGACACAGTGCAGTAATCGCTTAAGCTGTACAAAACACTTGTCTTTCGCTGGACTGATCCAGATATTCGCCATACTTTCTCCACGTTCCAGCGTACGACTCATGACTGACTTCAGTTTCAGAAAGCCGACTTTTTATTATTCCTGGAGGCAAACAGAGAAGATTCGAGAACAATCAGGCAAATCTCATTTCCTATTGGTTCAATCGCTGAAATTCTGGAAGTTTCCAATATTATCTATTTTGTAAACAAAATGGCCAAATTCATCGCTAAGTAGCCAAATGATCGCTAAGTTTGTAGTGAATTCCTGATATCATTCATTTGTTATCCGATCAATATCCAATTGAGTTGATAGTAAAACTGTCCTTCCAGTGATCGAACTAATCATGCTGGGAAGCAACATTGCACATTTGTAACAATATTTACAATACTCGGAGTTGTGCTATTTCCAAGATATGCGAAGAATATTTGAAAAAAAAGGACTCAACCAACGGGAATGGTTTCCTGAAACTTTTGTACGTATCTTAAAAGTTTCGCACTTGAAAGTTTTTTGCCTTTCTCGAGGTCTTATTCTGCTTTTTCAACATAAACGTAAGAAATCTTTGGGAAGCCACCGAATAATATCGTGATAATGATATTATTCATTGAATAATAACTACGAAATTCAATCTTTGGCGTGATTCTAGAATTTGATAGATTTTGCTGAATCTAGAATTAGTACCTGTAATTTGGACGTCCTTCTGTTCCTTCCATTTCTTAGAAATCGTTGTGGGTTATTATAGCCACAAGATAGTACACTAAATTTCATTTATTTATATTCCAGCATTCATAAATTATATTTTTTAAATGTATATAAAAGCAGAAAAAAAAAAGAGCAAAAGACAATCAACCTTTTAAGAGATTTAATTCAACATTTGATTTAAAACACCTTTAACTTAAGATAATGAAACTATGCACCAAATTTCATTTACTTAATTAGATAAATTTCTTAAATTATCGCCCTAACATACCTAAAGAACCTTGTCAATCTAATAATAATTAGAGAATATTTTCAATAACTTAATGTGAATTTAGACTAAGTGAAAAGTTTTGAACTGTATTATGAAACAAATATATTTTCTCATGTACCAAAATAATTCAAAAGTTTATTTCAAAAAATCAATATAAATCAAAAGTTTATTCAGGTATTCGTTTTTAAAGAGCTTCAGATACAAATGTAAAGCCAATGAACATAAACTCGGATCAAGAGTTTCAGGAAACATATCGGCCATTTCTGTACAATATCAAAACTGTTATTTTATAGACGAGAACGAGATGTCTTCTTTTTGTTATTTGATTTGAGTTAAGAAAGCATTAAGCGGATATTGGAGAAGAACAATTCAATTTCGATCATGATAAATGGGTAGTTACTTTTCTCTGAATGTGAAATAAAACTGATGAAAAAAAGAAGGATTTTAAAAGCTTTTTTAACGAAATGTGCTCTTCTTGGAAAGTTGTTTGGTGATATTGAATTTTAAAATCAGAAAATTATGATTCAATAGCAAAAGGATTCGGAACTCCTTCTGCTGCAGATTATAAAGAAAAAAAACTTTACTTTAAGACTGTGTTATTTTATTTTTACTGTCATTTTTGAACTGTTAAAATATTCTCACACACAAGAGTTTTACATGATAAGTTTTATAATTTTGATATTAAAGGTGTCAAATAGTTTGTACAATTTAAGCTTTGAAATGAATCTTTAAAAATTATCCAACTTAATATATAATATTACCAATTTTAATGGTTTCCATGCCATTTTTAGAAAGATTTATTTTCTGTTTATGTGTGATGAGAATCAGAAGGTTAATGTGCGTAGGGAAAGCGTAGATTATTGATACAGCATTATTGATGTCCGTTCAGATTCTTGATACAGCATTGTTGGACTCAATGAAGATTGTTCATACAGCATTGTTGAATTCAATGGAGATTGTTCATACAGCATTGTTGGACTCAATGAAGATTGTCCATACAGAATTGTTGGACACAATGGAGATTATTCATACAGCATTGTTGGACTCGATGGAGATTGCTTATTTAGCCTTGTTGGACTCAGAGATGATGTTGATACTATAATGTTTATTTGGCTAAAGATTTTTGATATAACATTCTTGGTCCCGGTTGTGAGTGTTATTGTTATATTCAACGGAGTTTATTGGTATAGTATTGTTAGACTTAACGGAGATTGTTGGTATAGCATTATTAGACTCAATGGAGATTGTTGGTATAGTATTGTTAGACTCAACAATTATTTTTAACTCACTCAGCTAAAAATTCGTAGAAACGTATTTGTAAGAAGGAGAATAAAATTCATAGGAAGAAGTATAAAATTTCCTCACTATCTATTATCTACCAATTCTTATAACTTGTTGAAGTTCAAATGTAGATTTCATGACCCTTCTGGATCATGAAATCTACATTCTACTGAATAATACTTTTGTACTCAATTATTTGAGTATGGAAATATTCAAATAATTGAGTACAAATCTTTAATATATTGTTGCATATAAAAACAAGATCATATTGGCACACATTATAATTTTGTTTTAACAATTAATAACTTAATTAACAGCTTAGTTATTAAGTTTTACATCAAAGTCAGAAGTTAACTTTTTTTTGGAAAAAAAGGACAATAAATGAAAGTTTATTTTTTTCTTATTTTTATCTCATTAGAAAAATTGAATAATTCATTGTTAAGTATATCATGTATTTTGCTAAATTTAATCTATATGAAAATGAAAACAATGGTCGCCATCTTACAAAAATAAGATTGGTTTCACTGAAGATAATTTTGAAGTTGTTTCTTACATTTTAAGAGTCATTTCAAATGGTAAATTTTACAAATATATCCTTCATATTTACACTAAATTATATTTATTGCAAATTTCTTATATGTGGATTAAAAATCATATCTGTAGAATGTCAAAACACATACATGGTGTATCAAAAAATTTTGACTAAATGGCATGGTAGGTCCGTCATACAACAAGGATCAGAAATCGAATAGGAACAGAGGCTCGCAACTGCTAGCCGCAGCCTCTATGGGGAGTCTAAAATAACACATAAAACAAATAGAAGAAACGGAACCATAACATATTTTATTGATAATTACTCACGCACATGCGGCTAATGTACGATAAATTTTAAGTCTATAGGAGATGTTCAAATTTTTTACCAGATGCATCAAGATACGTCTGGCATCTATGGTGCATTCAATGGCCCACCTTCTTAAAAATAACAGGTGCATCTGGAATGCATCCTGTTACCACAATAATTCATCCTATCCAGCTGGCGTTGCAACATCTGTTTCATATACAAATCCTTTTAAAAATCTGCATAAGAAAACTTCAAGAGAGATAGTTATGTTGATCGTGTTGGCTATGTGATTGATCCACCACTACCCTTTAAGACACCAGGAAAAATAGCCTGCAGATGTGCTCAGATTCTGTGCTGAAATATTCTGGAGCTCCATTGTGTTGAAATCAAATGTGTCGACTACTAGGCTACGGCATTTCTGGAAGAATCTCTTGGAAGTACATGAGATAAACGGAACAGTTATGCCTTTCTGGGATAATGTACAAACCAAATAAACAGCCTCCTACATTGCTGGCCCACATGTTAACAAAACATTTTCTCAGCTCGTTGTTGTATCGTAACGCGTCTCTTGGTTTTAGTGCCCTCTACAGGCATTTGCGACCATCTGTTCTATCACGATTTTGTATCCTTGTTGTATGATGGATCGACCATGCCGTTTTGTATACGTTTTTTGAAATGCCCTGTATATACATTCAAATATATTATTAATAGAAGAAACGAAGGAGAATAGATTTGGAATTATTTGGATTGTAAAATTCGTTTCGGATAACTGAAAAATTCATTAATGTTCGAATGATGAGAATTTCATCAAGAAAATTGGAAGCAATTTGAATCTCAAAGAAAGCTATTTTTATTGATAAACATAAGGATGATTCTGCTAGCTCATAAGAACTTATGTTGCTTGATTTTACAGGTATATAAAATATTGCAATAGTGTCTATTTATACAGATTTGTCATTCAATGCAGAATTCACTTACCTGTGTCTTTTACATTCTGCTTGTGAAATTTTATTCAATTCTATTTATAGGAATAATAGCCAGTTTAAGTCTATTTGAATAATTTAGCACAAAGGACTGGTAATTAAAAACTATATTTTAAGGAAGTCAAACGCATTCATAGTAACGGATTTTCTATTTTAATTACAGACGAATCACGTAAAACAAATCAATTTTTAAGAATATTCTGCATTTTTATAAGAATAATGAATTTTTATAAATATCTATTAAGGTTATATTTATTGATGTTCAATTTCAGAGGGGAGAAATCAGTTTTTTCAAGATCTGCTTATTGTACAAATAATTTGAAAAAAAATCTTTAAACGTTATTTATTCTAAGTAAAAACATTTTGCATAATATTATTGAAAAACAGTTATAAATTGCGCATTTTAAGTTTGAAAAAGTTGGCCTTTTATGATAAAAATGATATTTTATTCAAAATATGAAAGGTTCATTGAAAAAATTATTTATATATGGAAAATCTATAATTAATAAATATTTGCCCTTAACATTTCCATCTCAAAAAAAGAAAGATCACTTTTGCTCGTCTTTTCTCCGTAAATGATAATAAATAATTTTGTTACATCCATCATGCTTATCATGAATATAGCACTGAACACTAATCCATAAGTGACTAGTAAAATGCTATTCTACATCTTTCCTGTCAAACTCTGATTCAGAACTTTTCATATCTGAATTAAGATATTATCTTTGTATTCCAAAATTAAATCAACATTCACTCCGTGCGTAAAATTTTCAAGTCACCAAGGACACTTCAAACATCTTAGAACAGCTATTGCCGATAAATATGAAATTATTTCTTTCTCAGTGACATATAACTGACATTTCTAAGACAATTGCATTTCGACTAATAGTATTTTAACTGTTGGGGATTTGTTACAGCATCCAGACGTGTCAGTTTAACTTAGTGCTTACCTCTTTATTCCCAAGTTCTCTGTTTACAAAATGGGTCCTTCAAAGTTCCATGGTACAGTACCCTATGCATTTTGTACTGCTGCTGCCATAACTGTATTCAATGGCTTCAGTGACAAATAGTTTCCATGACGACATGAATTTTCAGAGTGATGGAGATGAACTTAAACGTTGTGATGATTTCACTGAAGCAAGACAGGCGTTCATTAGAATATGTATTATTAATCCTTTCTGTTTCCGTTGTTATTGTTAAATTCGTAATTCTCTTGGTTACATCTTTTAACCTGAAATTTTAGCTTTAGAGAATACTGACAAAATGAAAACAAGACGAAGAACATTTAGAGAAATTGAGAAAACTTAAATATATCAGGCAGTAAGTTGTAACACTTCAGTTTCGGTTGGATTATCATTCATATAAATTTATAAAACAGGAGTTAAAATATATTTACAAATTTTACATTCATATGATATTTTACATTAATTATTTTAATACGGAATTACAACTTGACAAAATAATCACTTGCATAATGTAAAGAAAGTAGAATGACAGTAAATTAAAAAAAAAGATTTTTATTTTCATTTTTACTGCAGTTATTTTAATAAGAGTTATTTATTAGACCATTCACCGAAAAAGATCATCACGATGATATTTTAAAATAAACTATAGGTGGCAAACAAACAGTTTCTTTCTTTTGAAATAGTGTAAAAAAAGTAGAACAGTTATAAAAAGAAGAAAATATAAGGTTTTAATAAAGAATACTCCTTTAATATCTTTTATGACCTATTATGTTTGGAAAGTCAATCTAGCAACCGAAATGAGAAATACTAAATTCTAAGATGTTTAACAAACTTTAGAAAAAAATCCTAATATGATGTTTAAAATCTAATTAAAAATTCATAGCAATTAAAAATTGTAAAGTCTTTGGGTTGTGTTACATTCATAGTAATAGCAGAATTTTTATCAAATTTTGAAAAAAAAATCTATCATTATTTCGCTTGAGTTCAAAATCACACTGAGTTCAAAACTTAATATTTCAGAAAATGCAGCCATTTAGCAGCATTTTCAATAAAAAAAAACAATTAATTTATTTTTGAAAACTTAATATTATCATTTGATTTATGTTAATGAATCACACTGTTTGAGAAAAGAAATATTGATATATAATTTGCATAATTCAAAATTTACTCCTAAATACACTAATGGAAAAAAAAAATCCCAACACTAGGAAGGAGCTGTACTAGATAAACGAAATTTGGTAGGCGTGTTTATATATCTAAAAGCGGCCACGTGGTACTACTGAGAGGGAAGACCATCGTATTTGGCGTATGGCTGTGCCTAATCGTACTGCGTCTGCAGCTGAAATTCAAGCTGCAGTTGGCACCACAGTGACACAACGAACTGTTACAAATCGGTTACTTCAAGGACAGCTCCAAGCCAGACGCTCTTTTCAGTGTATTCCTCTGACCCCAAACCACAACCGTTTGCGACGTGAGTGGTATCAAGCTAGAGCTCATTGGAGGACGGAGTGGAGATCTGTTGCGTTTACTGATGAAAGCCGGTTCTGCCTTGGTCGCAGTGATAGACGTTTGTTGGTTAGAAGGAGGTCAGGTGAACGCCTGCTAGTGACTTGTCTATGGCCTAGACACATAGGGCCTACTCCTGGAGTTATGGTTTGGGGAGAAGTTTCGTATGACAGCAGGAGCACTCTCGTGGTTATCCCACGCACCCTGACTGCAAATTTGTACGTCAGTCTAGTGATACAACCTGTTGTGCGGCTATCCATGAACAGCATTCAAGGGGGTGTTTTCCAACAGGATAACGCTCGCCCTCATACCACTGTTGTAACTCAACATGCTCTACAGAGTGTCGACATGTTGCCTTGGCCTGCTAGATCACCAGATCTTTCTCCAATCGAGTACTATGGGACATCATTGGATGACAACTCCAGCGTCATCCACAACTAGCATTAACCGTCCCTGCATTGACCTCCCAAGTGCAACAGGCATGGAACTCCATCCCACAAACTGATATCCGACACCTGTACGACACAATGCATGCACGTTTGCATGCTTGCATTCAAAATTCTGGCGGTTACTAATGTAATTACTAATGTACCAACATTTCACATTTGAAATGGCTCTTCTCGCCAATAGCTCTACCTGCGATCTTGAAACTTGAATCAATTAAATATGTTACCTAGAAAAATGTATTCCTAAAATTTCATTACTGTACAATAATATTTTCTTGGTGTTGGGATTTTTTTCCCGTCAGTGTATATCAGTGGAGATCGGCTTGCTTAAGAATGTAAAACATTTTTTAAATTACTTAGCTTGCACGTTTTATACCTGCAGAATTTGAGAATACAATTGATTTTCCACTTCTATGAGAGTCAAAATTCAAGAATGCACAACAAATGAGGAAACACTCAGAATATTTATGTCTTTATCTAATATTTGTTGTTTGGTTTAAATAGCAGCAGTCATTTATAAATAACTCTTCAATTTTCATGCTGATTTTGTAGAGCCAGAAGCAATCAGAAAGTCGCAATCAAAATAATTTAGATCTTTGCCAAAGGAAACGCTGTCGAAGAAAAGTTGAAGCATTTGGTGTAGGGTTGGCCATGCTACTCTGGCGTATGTCTAAATTATTTGACCAATTTAACTTGAGCCCGGCTAACCGAAAAGTATCATTCTCAGAATAAATTCACTTAAGTGCATCACAACAATTAAAAACAAACCTGTAACGCTATCTGGCTTTGAATTTAATGAGCCACAATAATCCAAAGGTAACTGTACCATACTCTTTTACTAATATATCCACTATCTTCTTTTGCGAAACAAAAGACTGTGTAGCAGATTTAGCTCCAGCATATAGAGAAAATAAAAGTAATCGAACTCTAGCTCTAAAAGCTTCATTGCTATTTTGTGCCATGATGTCGAGTATATAATCTTCCTCAATTACGGTACCTGAGAACATAGGGTTAAGGGATTTATTGAGGAGGTTAAAGATTAGCAAAAACTTCGTTCACAATATAAAGACTGTTGTTAGATTTTTTTCGACATCTTTAAATAAAAGGGACATACGTAAGTAAATAGTCATGACTGGCTCTTTTAAGATCCTCTTATATGTTCTGGAATTATAAAGAGAATTGGTTTAATCAAAAACAATTAGTGAAATTAGTTTCCATTTCTTATCGTGTGAATAAAAATTAATACATTTTTTTACTACGCTTATTGAAAAGTTGTAAGTCTCGTATGCTGCAAGATTTCTTCCTCTTTCGGGGGATAATTCGGTGAAAATTTAAATATAATCAATAAAAAAATAATGAAAGAATGACATAGATATTTGAAGCTATTTAACCTGATGTGAGCATCTTTATTCTTAGGTTCCTTTATTGAGAAAGCAGCCCTACAAAACATCACTGAGTTGAATTCTGTGTTTGTACTCTTACTTTGATCACTGCATTCACTTTTAGTGTAAACCGTTATTACCATTATGACATCAGTTTTCCTCACAGATCGGAAGGAATGCTATTTTTGAGTTAGTTCGTCAGGAATAATATTTTAAAATTTAGACTCCACTATCATGGTTTTAAAATATAATATTAATCGTTTCTGCTTCCTATGTTATTATAAAATTCTAGTTCGCTCATCTATTTTTAGTGGTTTTCTTGAAATCATTAAACACTTTTTTTTATTTCAAGTCATTATTATAAAACTACGATTTTTTAGTAAGAAAAAAACCATAAGAGGAAAATAAATCCAATATTTAAGTTTCCAGGCTTATGTGGAACTGGTTGCCCCAGACGTTGTGTCATGAAGGTTAAAAGGTATTCAATCTACTTTTCATTTTCAATCCGAAAAAAAAAACTTTGTAGCAAAGTAATCTCGTGTAACAAAAATATTCTCTATGAAACTTTTTCATAAACGTAGTAATAATGTTTAGGTTGTAATTTACTTTACCTAGACTTATTTGTCACAATATTAATTTCCTTTGCTATTTTCTGTCATTTATATTTCCTTCCTAAAAAACAATTAGAAAGCAACCCCATTATAAATTACAAATGTCCAAAACTAGACATATTGATTATAATGACTCTCCATGTCATCTATTATTCTGCATCTGGAAAAATAAATTTGGCGATTGTTTCATTGAGCATGTTAAATAAGTAACATGATCAAGTAAAAAGGCGTACGGCACAGCAAATGTAATTTATGGTTGGATTTTATACGCTTATTGCAACAAATTTGCATATTTTTATAATTTTTAGATGTTATATATATATATATATATATATATATATATATATATATACACTGAAGTGACAAAAGTCATGGGATGACTGTTAATATCTTGTTGTTCCTTCTTTTGCCCGGCGAAGTGCAACAACTCGACGTGTCATGGATTCCACAAGTCGTTGGTAGTCCTCTGCAGGAATATTGAGCCATGCTGTCTGTATAGACGTCCATAATTGTGAAAGTGTGGATGGTGCAGGAGTTTGGGCACGAACGGACCTTTCGATGATGCCCGATAAATGCTCGATGGGATTCATATCGGGCTATCTAGGTGGCCAGATCATGCGCTGGAATTGCCCAGAATGTTCTTCAAACCAATCGCGAACAGTTCTGGCCCGGTGACATGGCGCATTGTCATCCATAAAAATCCCATCGTTGTGTGGGTACGTGAAGTCCATGAATGGCTGCAAGTGATCTGCAAGCAGTTGAACATAACCATTTCCAGTCAATGATTGGTTCAGTTGCACCAGAGGACCGAGTCTATGCCATGTAAAAATAGCCCACACCATTATGCAGCCACCACCAGCTTGAACAGTGCCTAGCTGACAGTTTGGGTCCATGGCTCCGTGGGGTCTGCGCCACACTCGTAACTCTACCATCAGCTCGTAACAACTGAAATCGTGACTCATCTGACCACGCCACGGTTTTCCACTGGTCTAGGGACCAGTCGATATGCTCACGAGCCCAGGAGAGTAGCTGCAGGCGATGTCGTGCTGTCAGTAAAGGCACTCGAGTCGGTCTTCTGCTGTCATAGCCCAAGGAAAACAAATTTTTCCGCACAGTCCTATCGGACACGTCCCTCGTGCGTCCCACATTGATTTCTGCAGTTATTTGACGAAGTGTTGCGTGTCTATTAACATTGACCATTCTACACAGACGTCGGCGGTCTCGGTCGTTAAGTGCAGGTGGTCGCCCACTGCGCTGTCCATGATGGGATGGGATGCCTGAAATTTCATACTCTCGGCACACTCTTGATACCGTGGATCTCGGAATGTTGAATTCACTAACGATATCCGCAATGGAATGACCCATGCGTCTAGCTCCAACTAACATTCCACGTTCAAAGTCTGTTAATTCTCGTCGTGCCGCCATAAATCACGAAAGACCTGTTCACATGACTAACTTGAACACAAATGAAAGCTCTGGAAAACGAACTGCGCATTTATACTTTTTCGCTGGGATACTACTGCCACCTGTATCTTTGCATATTGCTATCCCATGACTTTTGTCACTTCAGTGTATATATGACCCTAACTAATGCGGCACAATAATCAATTTAATTGCTATTTCGCGAATGGCAATAGTTAAGTATGGAAAATCTCCTAGACACATTTCAAAATGTTTCAGTCATTGAAAATTTTTACAGCTATATTGAATCAGACGCTTCGTTTAGTAGGCAGCAAAAATATTACAAAGTACATTCAATGAAATTATAGAAAATATAAAAGAAATCAAGAAATGAGCTTCAAACAAGCTTCCATGAAGTTCAAATGTAGGTTTAACTACCTTGTGATAAGTAATAGTGGTAAGATTTAGGATTAATGTGCTGTTTCCCACCAATCCATTTAAAATCCTGCCAATTGTACAAAAACTTGCTAAAAGTCAATAGCAAAAAATGTTAACAGATGATTTTTAAAGTTGCAATAAAAAATTGTCATATATCTATTTGATAAGGATTTTTTTTTTCATTTCTACGTCGTATATTAATTTTAAGTCAAGCCGTAATCATTTTGACTTGCTAATGGAAATTGTTAAATATATCTTTCTCAACAATTAACTTAAGCTATGCATTATCTTATACAAAAACAGATTTTATTTAATGATATAAATCACAATTTTTCAATTAACTTTTATAATAATCTTTATTAGATTTGATTTATATGTGTGAAACAATGTTTTTGAATACTACGATAGAATTAAAACTCTCATTTAAAACATTCAAGCACCTGCCAATCATTAAATCTATAGTAGACTTTTTATTTCTTGATATATATAATTTGGGAATTACAATAAATTATTTTAATTGAATTCGCTGGTTTCAATCGTATCAAACTATAAAATGCACCCCAAATTAATAATCTAACAGTCTATAAGAAATGCTATTAATCTAGGCAAACAAACTTTTCGCTAAATATGGCTATTATTTTTTAAAATCATTTATACATCTCAAACATTATTTTGTAAATACAATAGTTTTCTCACAAAACTACAGTGATTCGTAAAATTTAAAAAAAATCAAAAACATCTTTAAATATCCACTCAATTATATAATTACATATATTTACGAAACTTGCTATTAGTCCAAACGGCAAAATTTAACACGAAACAACTCCTTCGCTCACAATAAATTCATTTAAGTTATCCAAAATGTCTGAAAAAAAGAATTCCATGACGCTACCTAACTTTGAGTTTTATGAGCCACAAAAAAGGCTAAGATAACTGCGCCGTTCTCTTTACTAACGTAGTTAGAACCTTGTTCCACGAAAGGAAGTACAATGTAGCAGATTTAGCCGTAGGACATCAAAGGCATAAAAGTAGGTGAAGGCCAGTTTCGAAATCTTTATTTGCTATTTTATGCCATCATGTCTAGGGTATAATCTTGTCCAATTATGCTACCCACGAAGATAGGGTTAAGGATATTCTTAAGGCTTTAAGCTCAGCGCAAATTGCCCTAACCTTATAAAGTTGAACATCTTAGCAACCTCTTTAAATAAAATGAGACGTATAATCAAGTAAATAAGCTAGACATGTAACACATTGCTTGATGGTAACAGGGTAGGTTAAGTTGATGTTATGTCTTTTGGAAACATTAGACGTGCTTTATTATTCATCAATGCAGATTTTTCAAACATAATTTTGACGTTGTATCGTATATGGAATTAGCTGGTACCCGACGTGTTGCTGTCGCAGAAAAAATTAATATTAAATGCAATGAATAATTTGGAAATATTTTATCGAAAAAAGTTGAATGGTACGACAGTATATAATGTAAGAACAAACAAGTATTCCTTTTAATATATTAGATTTGCATATTCGTTTAGAAGCGTAAAACTTGGAGTTCTTTAAGAATGGTGATGAAAGAAACTATTTATTGAGTATCGTGATTCGTTTAATATTCTTTCAGAATTCTCAAGTTTAATTTTAGAAAATAAAATTAAAGAATTTTCTTTCAAAATTGATTAAACATAGAAAATATATTTATATAATTGAATCGTTACTATAATTAAAAAGATAATGATCGGAAATTAAGATGGTGCAGAATTATTTGTATTACAATTTACTGCGAAAAACGGTAAAATTTAATTAAAATTTAAAACTCCAGGGTTGGTCATTCAGGAAACTTTCTCGCATAATCTATAATAAAGTTGTTACCTCTGAGAAAGACTTGCAGGGAATTTGCTTACTGTAACTACAAAATATTAACCTTTAATTTGGATTTAACATTTCTACAGAATCTATTGTCTCCTCGGAAAATTATTTGAGATTAATCCTTGGTAAATAAATGCGGTTGAAGTTCGATTTTTTTTTTTTAAATTTTAGGCAATTGTTCTATCTTTATAACCCATTCGGTAGGTGTAAACAATAAGCTGATCATGTTTCATCGGAATCGGATGAACTGATCAGGAAAGTATACGAGATATGCAGACAAGTATTCATTTTTATTTATATAGATGAGAAGAAAAATAATTTCATTGAATTTATTTAAAATTTGTTTGAGGATTAAAAGTAAACTTCAAAATGCTAAGGGATCTCTTCCTTGAGAACAGGAATGTTGTGAGTTAATTTAAATACTAAAACAGATAAGTATAATATAAAAAAAACACATATATCTGAAGCCAATTACTTAACCTTAAAGAGGACTGAAAAAATATTTCTGTAGAAAAGTTAAATATTCTTAAGTAATAATATTATTTAAGAATGCTTTTAGTTAGCTAAATATGAATATAAATTGCATGCAATAAATTCTTCCTTAAAATGGAACATTGAAGGCACATATCTCCATCCAGATCAAGCAATCAAAACTCTTTAAGGATTGTAATTTAGACAAAAAGTAAAAAAAAAAATTATTATATTGTTTAAAATTGAAAAATTATGATTCCCTGACCATGGATCAAATTATGGATTTCTTTATCTTTCTAAAGAACTAGGAAATTTACTTTAAGTTATAGAAAGGAAATTCTATATACATTCTTTTTTGTATGTTGCATCTAAAAAGTAAAGTAGATTATAGGTTCTAAAATCAATAGTATCTACCTTACAAAGATGTAAAGAAACTAGAATGGCAGAATTTCTTTGATTGCACATTTTCATGAATTTTTAGATTAGAGATCTACAATCATCGGATCATCAGTCAGCATAGAGAATTTGTCTTTATGTCATTTCCAACGGACATTACTTCTTTCAATTTATTAAATATTCAAGCATAAACTTTTAAGTAGTGCTTAGAAAGTCTTCAGTTATGATTCTGATAATGGAGTACTTAAGATAT
>JAPMOQ010010593.1:2033459-2091049 GCA_026543055.1 Argiope trifasciata | reverse complement strand
TATGTGATAGGTACACCATTTGGGAGTTCAGGTTATTTACATAACAGTTGAAGGCTAAAGGTTTATCGTGAAATTGGTTCTCCAACAATTAGGAAAAATAATACCACTAGAAACAGATTGTTAGTTAACACGGCTACTCCAGGGGTAGTTATCGGACAGAACCTATCTTCAACTAGTGAAGCATATTCCGTAATCTGCAACCCAAGAAGTTTATCTCAGCTCTTTAAAACAATGCATTTTATTGTCGTGCAATCCCTGCCTCTCATTTCACATTGGTGCACTTGAGCTCTCTATCGCCCAATAGTTGTTCAGCAAAGTGCCTCCATTAGTAGTCGCCAGTCGATAGTGGGAATGTCCATTAATAATGCGTTCTCGTAACTGACCTTTCTGGACACGTGTCTGGAACACGTGTTAATTATAGTACCTCCCGAATGGGACAAATGCTCTATCCAGATGGTTTGAGACTTCTTCCCCTCAGCGAATAACGTTCAAAAATTTAACTGAATTTCTTCAAAAAGTAAAATACCGACTTTCTGGTTTCCGTATTTATTATTTTTTTTTTTTGTAATTTGCAAATACATTTTATTGAAATATTTGAAAAATGCTAATGAATAAAAATTTTGCTGTCAAATTATAGGCTCCCCTCATTAGAAGTATATCAGAGACATAAAACTTAGGAAACCGTGAGAGTACAAAATATCTTCTAAAAATACAATTACTTAAGATTAAAATAACCCACTAAAATTCATACATAAAATAGGCCTTTTCTCCAGACCTATCAAAGCAAACCATAGTAATGTCAGTAAATTTTCAGCAAAATCAAAGAATTATAGAGCTTGTATTAAACTGAAGTAACCTAACTTGTATATTGAAGAAATATAGAACCAGTCATTTGGTAACAAAATACATAAAAAGGCTTTTAATCGAAAGGCAGATTTTTTTTTAAAAGTTAAGCCGGCTAACTTATCCAGTCCAAAAAAGCTGCATTACATATTTTTTGAAATATACAGCATTTCTTCTTATTATTATTATTAATATCAATGCCATTATCATCATCTTTATTATCATCACCATTATTATCATCTTTATTATCATTATTATCAATGTCATTATCATTAACTTTATTATTATTATCATTATCATAATTATCCACATCATTATTATTATTAGTAGTAGTATTTATTATTATTATTATCAGCATAAAAAAGAGGAATTTAAAATTGGCTTAATTTACTAACAAAAGAATATCATTTGTATTGATAGTTTGCGCTTGAAAATTGCAAACGTAATCTTGGATTTTAAAGTGGAATATTTTGAACTGGAATTTGCCGAACCTTAAATTAAAAACTTTTTCAATGTTTGAATGAATCACTTTGGAAATTTTTTTAATCTGTCTTGAGTTAGTCATTGCTAATGAATGAACTCTTAAAACCCCTTGAGGACCAGCGCGCCGGAAATAAAACTCAGTCACGGGACCGAACGCTCTGAAACGGAGCGTCACTACCGGCCCGCGCATTTTAAGCAGTTAAGCCTAATTTTACAAAAAAATTCGTATAAAATCAGTATTTTAATAAAAAGACTCCAAATTTATATCCCATCACATATTATAATCCACAAAATTATATTCCCATCACATATCCCAAAACTTCTACGAAACACACACATAAAAAAACGCCGCCCAAACCGAACACCATTCATAAATATTTTACTCTTACCCCTTGCAATAATCCGCTGAATGTACTCCCCCATATTCTCCTAACGAAAAAAAGCAATAAACAAGTCACTTATCTGTCAAAATATAAACACAGCGCGCAATAAATCCCAGCCCTTTAAAGAGCCGTGATTCTCACTTTGTTTACATCAATAAATATATCAAATACAGAAGCATAGAACAGAAACTAATGCCCGTTCATGAAGGTCAAATACCATATGAGTCGACCGTTGTGAAAACCATTGCCGTTTAACGCCATCTAGTAGCATTTAAAAATTCAAATAAAATCTTCCGATTTCCGATTACGCATACGCGACGCTGGT
This sequence comes from Argiope trifasciata, assembly GCA_026543055.1. Taxonomy (NCBI): domain Eukaryota; kingdom Metazoa; phylum Arthropoda; class Arachnida; order Araneae; family Araneidae; genus Argiope; species Argiope trifasciata. The sequence goes on along the minus strand of JAPMOQ010010593.1, from coordinate 2,089,015 downwards.
CTCTCCATATCAATCGGAGCTCTTCGCGTGGAAGCGACGCTGGGCTGATAAGAGTGGAATCGCTGCGTCGCGTCCACGAGACCTTGGTCACGAACGGGTTAAATGCGATTACATTGATCATTTCTTATATAATTCTAGGAAGCGTTGTTTAAAAAATCTTCTTAAATCATGATACAAAGACCGAAATTTGAATTCTTTTGAAATGGTTACTTGGTTTGATTTCTGTTTTCCTAGTACTTAAATGTTCTGACAGCTTCAATTTCATAAGCCTTTACTTTATTTATGTTATTCAAAGAGCAATACCGAATCGAAAAATATCGTAGAAATATCAAATACCATAGTTTCAATTTCTGTTATGCAATGTACATGAAACCATCGTATTCAATCCTTATAATAGACTATATTTTAATTTTTATTATCATCCGTTTTTTCGTTCTCGTATATGAAGTATAAAAAAGTAAGGTGATATTAAATAATTCGAATTGTAGATGTTGAACTATTTCCACGTCACAGACTTTCATGAGTTCGAAAAGCACATTTTTGAAAAAAAATACATGTATGGGCTTGAAACCAAATTTATAGATTTCTATCGAATTTTCATCAAAGTATGTTCAGAGGAAACTATTCTGCATTTCCATTCGAATGCAAGTTAGCATGGCAATTAGAAAACGAAGAGAGAAAAATGGATAATATAGATTTAACATCTTTGGTATAGACACCTGTCGGATTCTGTGTGAAATTCAATAAGAGTCTGTACTTTCAGGAACATTTAAGCACTGTAACTTAAAACCTTAATGACCAAATTATACCAAATTTGGAGGTATTTCTACTTAAAGTACATATCTTAAGTGTAGTTTTGCGTACATTTTTGACTTCATTCGATCAGGAGGTACGGGTATCTTAAACCCAAATTTAATTTTGTATACATTTAACTACACGCCTAGGATTAATCACTAAATATATCGTCTAGGATGACATGATAAATTCAATAAAAATGCTAAATTCAAGCCAAAAATCTATATTTCTTAATTATTGTATGCAAACGCCATGCAAGACTTTCCCTGGAATAACAACTTTTTAAAAGAATGTACGATAAAATTTTTAGAGGCCACTCCTGCAGGTTAAACTTACATTCTTTCATCTTAATCATTAAGAGAAACCAATTCAATAAAATTTGGTCATTCAAGATCAATAACTATCAATGGTTTGAATTTTCTGCTTCAATGCTCAAGTAGTTACCTATTATTTGTTCTGTTTAGTTGTCAGAAATCATCGTTTTAGAAAATTACCATTAAAGATATTGACTATCAAAAATCCTCATAAATTAATGCTTTTAAACTTCCATGTTTTAAGTGCAATAAAACGAAAGAGAGAAAACTGGGCTGGTGAAACGAAACCTCATTCCTTTTTACCGAGGATTGCTGAATAGAATGTCCTTTTTCATTTAGTTTATAAATTTCTATCCTTACTTTTTGTAATATTTTAAGTAAAATACTGAGATACAATAAGGAATCTAGGTGGTCTAGTGGTAAAGTTTGAGGTACAAGACCCAATTCCACCGAAGATCTACTGCTCAACCTGGTATGGTGCGATATAAATTCGTCTGGGCCAAACGCCCTCCGTCTGCTCCGTCACCAGCTATTGTCGTCATCTTCATTTACCCTTGGCTCAAAATTCTGAGGTATGTCCCGAAATAGCTGTAACGTTACTTTAAAAACGGGAATGTGGGTTTATCGACACATATAATTGCATTGAAAGTATCAAAACAAATAATTTTATTTTTCTAAAACCATAACTAACTATTTACAGCTGTTGCCAACTAAGCAGCAGAAATATTTAATATAGTCTCGTTTCCTACATCCTCCCCACCCTGGGCAACATCGAGGGGGATGACCAGAGATACAGGGCGAGTTATCTTTCAACCAACAACCCACAGTACCGTGGTAGGACGTCTTCTTACAGGAGCACGATATCGTCAACTCAACCAAGTCTGGTCTTCTTCCACGTGGTTACTTGATGAAAAGATCGCAGTTGAAGTCAATATTGATTTGGTCATTTTTCCAAAAACATTCAATTGAGTCCTGCAGCAGCTTGTAGATTCTCTTAAGCATTGTATCATTATCTAAACTGGATAGAATAGGCATCAGTTTTTTTCCAGTCAAAAAAAGAGCTATTCAAACTTCTCTTTAAAGATCAACATTATAATTCAGGTTCCTATCAAAATCTTTAATAACAAGTTTAGTTAGACTTACCCAAATATGTTTTATATAGTCTCGTTTATGATCTAGTCTATGCATGATATATGTATGATGTATACATGATATGCATGCTATAGTCTCATTTCCTACAGTGGCGTTAATAAAATTAAACGAAACTAAAATCGTATAAGAAAAAAACTTCGGGTAAGATACGGATGTATCTTTCTATTTCCAAATTATTTAAGCTCTCTTCAGTAACTTACACAAACAAATGTTCAGAATTAAAGCAAATTTTTCCATAGAGTTCTGATATTTGAAGATCCAGAACTTTTTCTTCATTAATGATAATAATTAGTAGCCTAAGACCTTGGAAAATTAGACGGGAAAATGTAGATAGTAATCAGAAACTGTTTATACGAAATTACTATTTTCATGGACGAATGGAACATAAAATTAGAAATAGTGATACATTCTGATTATTGTGTTTTATAATTAGATTATTTACATTGTCTTCAACAATGTAATTATATATGAAAAGGAATATTTCTATTATTGATGGAAACTCATTAGGTATTGGAACATATTTAGGTTAATGATATAACAAGAAAATTAGAGCTTTGTAATTATGTACACTATGTTGTTCAGTTTTTATGTGTTTTGACTTGATTCAGGATTTGGGTTTGTTATTTAATCTTGGTGCATGCATTCTGTACTTGGAATTAATTCCTCATGTGTATTCACTTTAAATAAATAATTAAGATTTCTTCCAAAATACCTTTAACTCGTTTGTTCAAGAAGGAATAAGATTAATTATACATAATAACAATACATCACATATAATAGTTTAATCAGAAGAATAAAAACGTTTTATATCAGAAAAAAATGTTGTCAGAATGCTTGGTGTTTGATATTAAATATTAGTCACAACATAAATATGTAATGACTAATATTTAATGGCACCTTTCAAAGTAAAATTAATATAATCAATTTTCACTGTCTTAATTTATCGTCACACTCAAATGAAATTGGGTTACCATGAGAATGAGACGCTTCTGGTATGGTGGTTGGTTCCCACCACCCTTCTAGGTACACAAAAATAGAGGGACGGGGGTTCCTTTCATCGATCCTTAATGTCGATCCTCTATGTCCCTTAAAACTCAATCACAATTCCCGCTTGTTTGTTGCAGTCGCACTCCTAATGATTTTGCCTATTTTAGTGGTGGCGGGGCGGTCGAACAATAAGACAAATGTTGCTGTTATCCAGCCATTTAAGTTTTTCAGTGTGCCTTCTAAGGGGTAGGAGTAGTCAGTTAGTAGTTAGACAAATTCGAAGGACGTATCCCCCTCACCCAATTATCATTAACAGACAACTCTTGAAATATCATCTGAAAATCGAATATCTATGATCATTTAAAAGTTATAAATAACAAATAATAATCTCTAAATATAAAGTTTAAATTGTTTCTAATTTAGATTGTATTCCTTTTACAATGTTTTATTAAAATTTTTATAATATGGAATTAAAATAGTCTTTAATTCAATCTTTCAGTTTCAAACCCATGCTTTCTTTCGCTATATTTGTAGTTTTCCAATAGTTTAAACTGATTTTTCAGATTCCTCAATAGTTTAAACTGACTCAGATTCATCAGGGGTAGATAGGGGTTTTTATTGTGTCGACTAATTCCTCTTGATATAGCGTAACTAAATTAGTCCTTAGGGTTAGAATACAGTATAAAACGGAAAGGTGACATCTTCTATTGATATAAGTGTCTTCTAGCATTCAGGAAGTAATAGGAAAATTCGTACAATTTTTATTAAACATCTACATCTATGTTTAGACAGGGATATCCTGGTGGTAGGGCGTTTGACTCTTGTCCATTAGATTAGGAGTTCGATTCCACTAGTAGAATTCCCCGAGTGTGGTGGTGACCTACGCACGTATAAATCCGCCGTGGTCACAAAGTCCTCCATACCGAGAGAAATACCACTGAGGATACTGTTCCAGAGATGATACTTCTCTTATCCAGGTTTAAATTAGAATCTGTAGTTGAATGAATGAAAATGCATGAATGAAAGTCTGCCATGTAAAAAGGATTGTGAAGCGCGAGTGGCAAATCTGCACTCTTGACCCTAGATGTCGCAACTGCAAAAATCAAGAGACGCATCCCATTGGCTAAAATCGCTGTCTACGTCACAGTGGGCTTGCCATAGAGAATTTAAATCAAATAGTCCGAGAAAGATTTGTCTTAAAATTTTATTCAATCTAAAATTTCAGTGTTAAAATTATGAGTCAAGCTTCATCTACCTTGTTTTTTATTGCAGTTAATATTTCTTTTGTTCCTACATACATTTTGTAAACAAACTTTTTCAGAATATATTTTTTTTTCACACTTTAACTCAAATTTTTCAAATACGGTGTAAAAGACAAAATGCCTAATTGCATGCGTCTAATCCAAAGGGATTTTGAATTTATCGAGTTTTGAGGCAGAAAGAGAAAATGAAAGACAAGTAGGATACCAAAAATTTGTTTTCGGAATCAGAAAGGACTGAAAAAAGTAGTTTCATCAAAATTTGAGTTCAATATTTTTACTGAGCACATTAGTATTAATTTGTATAGATCGAACACAAAAAATTTAAAATGTATATTTTACCATGTTTCATTTTTAGTTTGAAATAAAATTCAGCGATACTCAAGAGATAGTTATCCAAGACGACATGGCTGATATAATGGATTGTAAATTCCTCTTAAATAACTATACAATATTTTTTTAATAATAATGTCTCTAGAAATAAATGATTACATTTAACAAATACCTTTACATTAAGAGGTATTTACGTTTAACAAATATATTTAGAAATAAATTTTTTCAAAAATTATTTCCTTTATTCATCCGATACTAGTTGATCAAAATTCCAATTTTTCCTTTTTATCAAAAAGCAATTATGTGCATTTCATAATCAAGTTTAAGTAACTAAGCAAATACATATTGAAATTTGTCTGACGTATTACATATGTTTTTTTCATTTAATCTTTTATCATTTACTTTATTATTATTATATCCACTTGCGGCTTAGTATGCTTTTGTCTCTCTAAATGTAGATAAAAAATGCACGACAAGTTGCATAATTTTTATATTCAAAGCATTAAAATGTTTTAAGGCATTAAACTCTAAAGAGAAATGTTGAGTTTTTAGACCTTAAAGGCCCTTTTTAAGCGATAAAATTTAATTTTAAGAGATTAACCATGCCATGAAATGACAAATTAATTTCTTTGTCCGATGAAAATATGTTATTTAATATATATTCAAAAACCCTAAAAATAAACATCTTAAAAAATATCTGTTAGCCTTGTCAATTAACAACTAAATGGACTTTTAGCGAATCGATCATTCCTTTACTTTTAGTATAATCAAAACACTATTCCGTTAACTTAAAGAAATTTCATTTCCGGTTCCTTCAAAACATAAAACGCATGGTATGCTTTCAAGAATATTTTATTAGATTCATAATGCGCTTTTAAACTTTCGAAAGATTTTAATAATTACCTGATTAACTAACGCACTTTGCTTTAAAATTTGAAAAAATATTCATAATTAAATGAATCACGTGAAATTATTTATAAAAACTATTTATTATTAATCCTAAATAGCAGCATTGTGGATTTTAATGACAACAAAAAAGCAGCATTCTAAATGGCCACATTGGTGGAGTTTACTCTTAATTGAATAACGCTTTTACGTTGCTTCCTTATTTTATGAGCCATAAAAAGGGAAACAATGAATTCTGCTTTAATTCTTACTTATAGAGTTAACACATGGATGTGAAAAGACAGGTACTACGTAACAGATTTAGCAACAGAGCATCACTAGCATGTAGAAACGGATTATTTTAAAAATTTTCAGTACTTAATGCCGTCTTGTCAGGAATTTGAATCAATATAACCTATTCGAAACCTCAAATTTTTCCTTCTCCCACTTTTTTTTTCTTCTGAGTTTTTTACCTTCCATCCGCTAAGCTGACTATTTCTTTTTTTCTCTTGACCATCTTCCCAACTTGATTGGAGCTCTTTAATTTTTTCTTTAAAGCATAATACTGTAAAGAAATTTCTTTCTTACTTATTCACCATAGCATAACTCAAGAAAGGTTAGAATTTCTCCAAAAAGGTTAAACAAATGATTCTAAATGCATTTGCAAAATAGGGAAGATCTCTCTGTATTCAAAAATCCCGCCTATTCCGAATGAATTTTCTCACCTGCAAACGTAGCGCAAGCGATATCCAGAAGTGCATTTTCTGTCTCAAACATTAAATACATTTTTTTGCCACTTACCACATCTTCAGAAATGGCTCCACGGAAGAGTTCTAACTATATAGTGCTGACCACGTTCAACGAGTTATGTATGCACATTCATCTATAAGAACAATACCTCAAAAATTCGTTGAACCAAATAACTGGAATTTTGCATAAGAAATTTACACAAAATTTGTAAAAGACTTTTGGCATTTATTAACAGAATTTATCTGGAAGATGTTCGTCTGTCTGACTATAACGGAGCTTAAAAATCCCAAAATGCAAAGAGTTAAATAACTCGAATTTTATGCATAGTTTTATTATTTAAAATGTAATTCTACTACAAATTTTGTATCAAATTCATTACAGATTTGATTTCTGTTGTTTTGTATTTTTGGGTTCGTTGCATCGTTGTATCAGGACTGGCCGAGTTGTAGAGATTTAATTAGCGTCCATTACTATTCCATATTTAGTTTCATTTCGTAGTAATAGATGTCATCATGGATACCGCTGAATATCGCTGATCCAAAGCCTAAGGCGCGTGACGTCAAGTTTGAGAAAAAAGCGAAATACGCATTCGCTCGGCAGATGGAGACATAGAGGGCCATTTTGCTCCGAATACGAATCTTTAATACGCAGCGTAGTTTCACTATGAAACACTTGATTAGGCTTCTTCCTTGGTGGCATCTAAAGGTGATACTTTTTTTCTCTATTGTAAATAGCCTGTCCTGTCCTAATCGTTAATGCCTTTTCTGTATTCTTTGTTGTAAATAAATTTACTGTTTTCATTTAAAAGCTTCTCTTTAATCAGTGAACCTAGACACTGATCTAAATGTGGCTGAATGGGCATTCTGTCCCATCCAATTCCTATATATATGAACGCAATGACCTAGAAAACAAAAAACTGAAATGAAAAAAATAAACATATTTCAAATTATATCCTTCTGTCTGTCAGTCTGCCCAGCTGAAACAAAAAGAAAGCATCTTAGCAGAGAATTATTATTATGACATGAGATTGTTTTGAACATACCGTCGTGACCCTTGAAATCGGACGGGAGTTGAAAAAGGAAATGTGCAACGAGTTTCACAAAGAAAAGAAGTTTAGCGTGCATTTCTCTTTAGAAATTCACAATGAAAACAGAAATTTTAAGTGCAATTTTTAGCACAATAACACTTCGTAAAAAGGAATACAACCTATGTCTCCTATATTTCATCGCTGATTTGAAAATGAAATATTTTCCATTACTGTTTTTTATGTTTGATCCCTCTTTTTTTCCATTATTCAAGCCCAATCAGTCGATTAATGAAATGATTGATTTATCGTGACTCAAAAACCATATAAGTTGACATATATTAATTATCAATATCTAATGATTCGATTTATTTTCGGTAGGTTTCAATACAAGGTATGCTTTTTAATAAAATGTTTGAAATTTTGTAGCATATATAATTATGATTTAACTTCAAAATTAAAAAAAAATAATTGTGAGCCATTTTAAAAAGGCATCTATCTTCAGATACTACTTCTAATCTTGTGATCTTATGTAATATATAAAGATATAAGCAAAAAATTATCGAAATGTATAGTTAATTATTTGTCTATTAAAATACGAAGTTAAAAATATTTCGTCGAGTAAGATATTTAGTCCAAGTTACATAATTTATTAAACTGAAATTTATGGCAAACCAGCACATTAATTATTAATCTCGACTAATCAATTGGACTCCAAGAGTGGCTGTTTCTTAATAATACATTATATGCAATATCTAGATTTTTTTTTTACTTAAGTAATTAAATTTAATGGAAATTATTTTAATCGTAAATAGGGAAAAAATATTTTCGCACATTTTGAAATAAAAATAACACTTTTGATTCTGCTCTAAAACTCTCTTTTATGTTTAAATGAAATTCAATAAGTTTCAAATCCCTAACACGAATTGTCACTAAACGTATAATCGGCGTTGGAGTTACACAAAATATTTATGCTTTAAAAAGTTAAAAAAAAATATTTGATATAATCCAAGGGGAATTTCTTTTTTTTTAGTTCAATTTCAATTGAGAAAGCATTAAACCGTATGCCCGTAAGCGATAAAGAATATCAGTGGGAGTTCACTTATAATTATTATTTTCTTTCCGAATGCGAAAAGAAAATATCTTTCAAAGATTTTAAGAGAAATTAACGCGTCTCATAAATATAATAGTTATAATATTTTTTTTAAGTTAGAAATTATTTTTAATAGTGATATATATGTGTGTGTGTGCATGCGCGCGCTCGTGTGTGTGTGTGTAATTTTATGTCATTACTTCATAGCGTCAACTGAATCATAATTTTTGAGGTATGTTTTACAAGTTTATTAAAAATTTATTTAAAAGTTTTTATCAATAATTTATTAAAAAGATTTCCTTTTACCTTACTAGAAAATAAACAAGCATTGAAATATTCTGATAAAAGTGCAGAAGTTTTGGATCTAAAAATTTACTACCGCTACTGCTCATACAGCTCAATGATTTAAAATTTTAAGGGCGTGATGAAACTAAGAAAACTGCTCTTCTTATATTCTGAAACTAATTAAAATGAATATAAAATTCAGTTCATTGTAAATTATATAATACATCTTTATACAATTTATCGACTATTTTCATGAATAATATATTAAGAATTGAAAATAATTTAATAATTTCCAACATGTTTGTAGAAATTTGCATTGAAATTTTGTATTACATTTCGATTCAGCAGCTAATTTAAACGCGGCTGATGAAATGCAATTCCATATTCTTCCTGTCAAAGCCTGATTCAAAATCAGGCATAGTATCCGAATTAAAATGACATCTTTGTAACCCAAATTAGAACCACACTTCTCTACATGCAAGCAAATTTCCAGCGACAGATACCTCTTTTCAACATTCGAACCATAACCACCAATAAATATGAAATTATTTCTGTCCCAGTGGTACACAGCCGATAGTTGAAAAGACATCGTCTACCGACTAATAGTGTTTTAACTGTTGGGAATTCAGTTACAGCATCCAGACGTGTCAGTTCAACTTACCTGCTCCCCTTTATTTCACAAGTCCCAGTCGGCAAAATGGGCCCTTCAAAATATCATCGTGATGCATCATGGGCCTTTTGTATTGTTCTTGCCATAACTACATTTACTAGCTTCGATGATAAAGGGTTTCCATGACAATGTGAATATTCCATTGATTGAGAGGAACATTAATGGTGGGATGATTTGTCTGGAGCATTGGAGGCATTCAACGTAAAATGTATTATTCATCCTTCTTTCCGTTTTTTTTATTGTTTCTCATTTCTCCCATATTGCATTTAATGTATGTCTCATTATAAGTTTTTAAACTGCAGTCGCAATATGAGTACTGGAAGAAAATTTTAATGGAATTAATAATACTAGTATTAGTAGAGACAAATAACTATTGTTACCTAAAATGCATGACTTTATATATTTTTTTACAAAATGGTATATGTAGCAGAGTGTGTGTATTTAACCCAAGGAAAAATTCTTCTTTATTTTCATACGCACACCAATATATATACACAAAACATGGACGATGATCACAGATATACAAAAAAACGCATATATTATATATTAAAATATAGAAAATGTCGCTAACAACGAGCGAACAAATAATACTTATTGCCTCAAACGGGGAGCGAGGAGGTGCGTGCCTGCACCAGTTTCAAAACAACCGGATGTGGTTGTTTACAAAAAGTCTCAAGAGCGCTCCCCTTACAATCCAAACATATTTCTGGGTTACAGCAAATTTCGTCATCTATGTTCAGTATTCATTTATACATATGAATAAGTATACAAAGAATAAAATAATTAATAAAAATTAAAATTAAAAAATAATTAAATCACAAAAAATAGTGTATGTGCTTTGAATAGCTGCACATAATTCAAGAAAATTCTTTTTAAGACGTTAAAGTATTTTTTCGTGATTTTTTTAAAATTGAAATGTGCCAAAATGGTTACATTATAAATTGAATAACGTGAATTTCCTGCAGAATAATTTCAATTCTACAATAAAAATAATAGTCCCCTTTTTCAAATATTCTATAGGAAAGAAAAATAGTATTTTAATGGTCAAAATATTCGCGCAACAGCCATCTTGTTATTTTTCCTACTTTTCTGTTTCAATCTAATACTAGTAACTTTATTGCCGTGTATAGTTCTTTTCTACAAATATTTATTAAAAAGCATTTAAAAAGTGATTAATGAACATTCTTTATTATCCTCTAGAACAATAAAATTTATAAATGGAGATAAAAGCAAGCCAAATGGCTTCCCAATGCCCTGAGGGGTTAACTTTTTAACAGGATTGAATGGATATTACTGTCCAATTTGTTTGCGAGTCAAGCGATAGTCACATTTACTTTTGTTTTCTTAAATTTAAACCAAATAATTTTCAATACAAAATTATTTCTTGTCCTATCAGTCATGTGTTTTAAAATTTTTGATTGATTTTTTTTTTTAATTTTGGTTTTAATGTGTACATTGGTATTATGCTTATTATTATTTCGCAGTCACAAATTTAATTCTGCTTTAACTTTTCTTTCGTTTGTATTTTTTGATTTAAGAAGTCTGAAAAGCGATAGTATTAAAATCACCCAAAATAAGAAACACTAATTTTTAAGGAACATACAAAAATTAAGGAATAAGGCCATTTATTATCGATGAATCTCCATACCTTCTGTTTTTGATAGATTGGAGAAACTATTTTCAATATAATGTCTGTAATCACGATGCTCTAAAATGGAAAGTTTAGTTATATTAAGATCCCTAAATAGAAGAGATCACAGAATATAACAAGTGTAATTGCATTCCGTATAAATATTCTAATTTTTTATTAAATTTAGAGACACAGTCCATCGTTTTAAATTTTACATCGAACTCATAGATCAAATTTTAAAATAAAAAATATATGTAGTTTAATTTTTATTCATGAGAACTTGATCATTTCAACATTTTCAAATACAATTTTACTTGTTGATGTGACAATAAATGAAAATTAAGTATTTAAATAGAGGAAATTAGATTAAAAAGTGTTCGAAAATAATTAATTAATTAAATATTTGTAAATTAATTTATTATGAAAAATGTCAGCATATTCCGAAAGAAACTGGGATATTAAAGGATATAAGGCATCTTTAAAAAATGTTTGGGCTTATTCTTTGTATATTTGCTAAACTTATACATTCAATATTTTTCGTATTAATATTCTAAGAGAGCTAAAATCGAAAATTCTATATCAATGTATGAAAAAATATCTAAATACTCATTTCGAAACTATTTACTTAATTACTTTCATTTACGGCACTTATTATTTGGCCAAGTAACAACATTCAACCTGAAATAACTTTTCGCTTCTCGCAATAAATTTACCTAAGTATTGCCAGAACAAGAAAAAAAGAGAGAAAAAACTTGCTGCTATCTAACTTTGGATTTTATGAGCCACAAAAAGGCAAAAAGAACTGAGCTGTTCTCTTTACTAACGTAGTTAGTGCATTGTTGTATTAAAAGAAGAGCTATGTAGCAAATTTAGCCATAGCACATCAAAGGTATAAAAGTAGGTGGACGCCAGCTTGAAAAGCTTTATTTACTATTTTATGCCATCATGTCGAGGATATAATCGTGTCCAATTATGCCATCCACGAAGATAGGGTTAAAAGAATTCTTAAGGGTTTTAAGGTTAGCACAAATTACTTTAACCTCATAAAGTTGAAGATTGTCGCAACATCTTAGCAGCCTCTTTAAATAAAATGACACTGTATATGAGACTGGTATCAAACTTCTTGGTGTTAATTACACATATTAAATCTTATTTTGTTTTCCAGAAACATTAAAGAATATTATGATGAATCTATAATAGCATTCTTAAAGTCCTTTTCCTATCTTATTTTGGATGAAATATAAACTTTTAAAATTTGTTTATATAATGTTTGTTCTAATTGATTAACAATTGTTTATCTGTTCTAATTGTTTGTTCTAACTGTAAAATTCAATAGGGTTTAAGACTGCTTTGTTTTGTTTGGGATATTTTTGCTTTAAGTCAATCTCGAAAGTATATAAAAGTAATATAAAAAATGAACTACTTTCTGAGATTCCTTTCTTTAGTCAGAAAGGATTAAATGAAGGATATTGTATCTTTTTCCCTCAATAGTAATATCAAAGGATGCTTTCAGTTAGCAAAATTTAAATATAAAATACTTAAAATCACTGCTTTCTGAAAATAGAATAATAGCATCTAAATTTCAATTTCTAGTTCTATGAAATGAATATTTTCTAAGATTAATGTATTAGGAAATAAATTAAAATTTGACACAAATCTCTATTATCTTGTTTAACTCTTTTATGATACTGAAGCTCATAATAAAACGTATTTTCATTAACTTTTACGGGGAGCTAACTACTTTAAATTTTATACGTTTCTATTTTAAATGTACTTTCACAAGTAGAAGACTTCGTAAAAATTAAAATAAAATTAACATAATTTTTTAGAATTAAGTAAAAAAAATCAAATGATAAATTTAATAGAAACATGTTAATATTTTTTACATATCCTACTTATTTGGTAACACACCTAAACAATTTTTAGCTACAACTTTTCTGTTAAAAATAGACAGAGATTAAATGCTTGATTTCATCATTCATTTTAACATAATAAAAAATGCAGATTGAAATTGGGCTGTTAATTTTTTATTATGTTATAATGAATTACTATTTTATACACTACACTTATGAATTACTATTTTATGAACTATTATTTTCTGTCGTCTAGTCATACTACTTATACTTTTTGTTTAAATATAACTATGTATATTAATTAGGTAAATAACACTATTGAAAAAGCATTAATTTTGATTGGTTGATTAAAAGAAGGTAAGATTTTTTGGTCAGAGGAGTTTGTAATTCTTCAGGGTTACCTCGTCAAACTTGTTTATCTTTAAATACACTGATGGAAAAAAATCACAACACTAGGAAGGAGCTGTGCTAGATAAACGAAATTTGGTAGGCGTATTTATACATCTGAAAGATGACGTCTATTCAAATTTCGAGCTACGCGCGTAAGTGTGGCGCTGGCAGCGACACTATGAACATGCAAATGAGGTTTGCTTTAAATAAGCGCTGTAAGGTTCGTGATGGTTATTTACACTTGAGATTTGACATAGTGGGTTAATGTTAGTCAAGGATGCCTCTGAGAAGACGAAGAAGCCATTATCAACAGCTCACTGAGTTTGAACAGGGTGGTGTTGTAGGGCTACTAGAAGGTGGGTTTTCTTTCCGTGATATCGCTGAAAGACTTGGCAGGAATGTATCCACAGTGCATGAGTATTGGCGGCAGTGGTCAAGGGAAGGTACTGCCGCAAGAAGACCAGGTTCCGGGTGGCCACGTGGTACTACTGAGAGGGAAGAACGTCGTATTCGGCGTATGGCTGTGGCTAATCGTACTGCGTCTGCAGCTGAAATTCGAGCTGCAGTTGGCACCACAGTGATACAATGTACTGTTACAAATCGGTTACTTCAAGGACAGCTCAGGGAGACGCCCTGTACAGTGCATTCCACTGACTCCAAACCACTGCCGGTTGCGACGTGAGTGGTGTCAAGCTAGAGCTCATTGGAGGAGTGGAGGACGGACTGGAGATCTGTTGTGTTTTCTGATGAAAGCCGGTTCTGCCTTGATCGCAGTGATAGCCGTTTGTTGGTTAGAAGGAGGCCAGGTGAACGCCTGCTAGTAAGTCTGTCTGCGGCCTAGACAGACAGGGCCTACTCCTAGAGTTATGGTTTGGGGAGCAATTTCGTATGACGGCAGGAGGACTCTCGTGGTTATCCCACACACCCTGACTGCAAATTTGTACGTCAGTTTAGTGATACAACCTGTTGTGCTCCCATACTTGAACAGCATTCAAGGGGGTTTTTCAACAGGATAAATCTTACCCTCATACCGTTGTTGCAACCCAACATGCTCTACAGAGTGTCGACATGTTGCCTCTGCCTGCTAGATCACCAGATCTTTCTCCAATCGAGCACGTATGACATCATTGGACGACAACTCCAGCGTCATCCACAACCAGCATTAACCGTCCCTGCATTGACCGCCCAAGTGCAACAGGCATGGAACTCCATCCCACAAACTGATATCCGACACCTGTACGACGCAATGCATGCACGTTTGCATGCTTGCATTCAAAATTCTGGCCGTTACACCGGTTACTAATGTACCAACATTTCACATTTGAAATGGCTCTTCTCGCCAATGGCTCCACCTATGATCTTGAAACTTTAATCAATTAAATATGTTACCTAGACAAATGTGCTCCTAAAATTTCATTACTGTACAATAATTTTTTCTTGGTGTTGGGATTTTTTTTTCCACTAGTGTATTTGTCTTTTTAAAAGAAGAAAAATAAGAGATGCATAAATTTCAATGATTGTTTTTCTTTTTTTTAAAGTACACTTTCAGGAAAGATAATTTAAGAAGTATTTAGAACGTTTTTGGCTGTTAATATGATATACAAATCAAAAATATTATTAACATCCAAACACTTTGGAAAACAAACAATGACGCTTCTCCCAAAACACATTTAAAGAAAAAAAATTGCAATCGGATTTATATAACTATTTTGGCCAGAAACAAACTATAAGAAAGCAATTTAACTATCCAGTTTCCAGAAAGAATAATAAGCAATGACCCATTTTCTTTTCTATTCATTGCTGGCAGAACGTGATTGCCATTTCGCCATCAATGGTGTCTTGGTAATTATCTCACTTTTCGTGTTATGTCTCTTGCCTGAAAATGTACTAAAATAAAAAAAATTCTTGCTTCAGATTTTTTTAGTTGAAAAAGCTAAGTATTGAATATTAATTTATATGTATTATAAAAATGTAATTTTATTAACTTACTGAGCCTGAAATAATTTATTATTTGGATTTGAAAGGAAAATAAGGAATTTAGTTTAATTATTTATAGATATCGATAAAGTGTGTCCATTGTAAATTACTATTTTATATATTCTTTTTGTATAAGTAATTGTTTCAAAAGCTGACTCATCCGTATAAATTATTTCAATGACTGTAATATTACAGTTTTTAGCTATTCTTACACATGCCTTAGAACTTCTCTGTAAGTTGTACTTTCATATTTATAAAAAAATTGTTTCAAGCCACAAAAAACATTGATTTTTTGGTTCAAAAAGCTAATTTGTATAATTTGCAATCCTCTTATACATACTTCGAATAATCTTTATTTTACTTTTGCCATATTTATCTTGATTAAATTACTATAAATGGAAAAAAATCTAAAATAAGATCAAATATCTTGACAGTTTTCATTATCATTATGGATGATATTCCATCAGATATTAAAAATAAATTCTGTAAGGCTTCGAATATCTTGTTCTTGCACTTCGATTTATCCAAAGTTATTTGTTTAATCGTATGACAAGGTACCAAAAGTTTCAAATTTTTTAAGTATCATTATGAATGTATAGTAGGTATAAAAAACAAATTCTATAATGCTTCTAATCCCTTGTTTTTGCATGTCGGCATATTTACTGTTATTAAATTAATGATTATATATGGAAAAAGTAAAATATCTCAATATAAGATTAAACATCTCGACAGTTTTCTGGATTTGTAAAGATGACGTACCTCAGATATTAGAAGCAAGTACTGTAATATTTAGAATACCTTGTTCCATGGATAATGTAGTACCAGCATATACTACTAGTATATATAGTAGTAGTGTATATAGTATACCTATATATACTATACCAGTGACAAGTACAAGTGATTAGAAGTATTATAGCATTTGTTTTTAGTACCTACTAGTTCCTGGTACTACACTACTACAATATATATTGTAGTACCAGTATATACTACTGGTGCTACTATAGTTCCTGGATACTGTGGTACCTGGAATTAGATTAATTACCATTCATCTAAAATATATCAACTATCTCATTATTTTTCAGATTCATCTTACATGATGTACCATCAGATATTAGATACAGGTATTCTACATAACCATACTTAAAGTAATTAGATTAATTACTGTATATAAAAAAGGAAATATTTCAATACGAGATAAAATATCTCCATTGTTTACCATCATATATTAAAAAGAAGTTTGATAATGCTTCACATCTCTAGCTGTTGCACATCGCCTAATTCATAATGATTAGATTAATAATTATGTATGAGGAAAAAAAAGTATATATCTAAATATGAGATCAAATATCTCGACCCTTTGCTTTGCTGTCACAGAAGAAATAATTTTGAAAATATGGTGTGAAATTTAAAATAACTGTCTTGTTTAATTAGGAAGGAGAGGAAGAATAATTTTTATTTTCGTAACAGAAATGAATACATTCATTGAAATTGAATGATATAGAAAGGAGAAGCGTAAATAATATGTCTTTCTTTTTTTAAAAAACTTTATGATTCAAGGCTGTATGGATGAAATATTGCCTACTTTAGGGTAGGCAATATTTTATCCATACAGCATACAACTGGATGAGCGTTAAGGCGGCCAATAAGAGACATACAGACAAACATTCATTTTATTTTATAAAAATTACATAATTTTACTATACTTATAACTATCGCGTAGAAGCAAGTAATAAGTATTCAAAGTTTTATTACAATCGGATTAGCGGTACGGCATCGCATAAGAGACATTCAGACAAACATTCATTTTTATTCATATTGATAAAGATTTGAATAAACAGATTAATATATATTGGCGTTTATTTTCTACTGCACCATTGATCTAATTAGTTTTAAATTACTAATGAATTTCTAACAAGTATTAAAATATTCATTTCCATATACATACTTATATTTATAGTAGATACGCTAATTGTTGAATCAGATAATCTGACTTTGTTATTATTCTTTTAATCCTGAGTTAGAAACATCCCAATCGTCCATGTAAACAGTCATTTCGAGTAAGCAATTTTTAATTACTGTCCGTATCTCTTCATTCGTATTCTCATGCGCTTTCTGTACTAATTCTTAGCATTAATGAGGGAAAACATCTGGTCCTTCGAGGATTCAGAAAGTGCATATTCAAAGGGCATAGATCTTATAATTCTGAATGTTTGCTTCCATAAGCTCCTGAATATCCTTTCATTATGCCAAATATCAACGTTGTAGGAAAGAGTTCAAGTATTAAAAGAAGGTAAGGATTGAGGTATATTTATCTGCATAGATTAAAGATATTAAGGGTAAGTCATGCTTATCATAAATATTGAAACATTAATTGCTAAGATTGCAATGAATACTGACAATGCGAAAAATGGCGGGATTTTAAACCAATGTAAATTTCCATATTTTGCTATTTTTTAATTTACCGTATACATAGTATAAAGAAAGAATAGTAATGGTCGAAAAATTCGAATTCGAGATTTTCCTGATTAAGAACTCTTTTTTGGGAAACGTCTTGCATCTGTCTATCAGTAACAAAGATAGCTAAAAACCACTTTGAGTTAAACGGTTGAAATCTGGTGGCCAAAAATAAGCCAAATTTGTAGACTTCTCTGAAATTTTAAATAAATTTTCAAAAGATTGTCATTTGTCCGGATGTTCGAATATTGTCTGATATTATAACTACAAACTGAACACGCCTTATTGGACATAATTCGATGTAGAAATTTAAAATATATAGTTAGAAACCCTTTAAATTTTAATCCAAAGCTGATCACAAGTAGACTGTCTGTTGCTCTGTAGTTTTTGGAATATGCAAGCGCAATCACAAACACACAATATTGTGTGTGTTTTGCATCACATTTCTTTAACTTCTTTGAAGAAAATATGACAAAGTAGTTAAATAAAAGTTAAAATTTCGCTTAACTTTACACTACTATTAAGTAAATCAGAGATAGTTAAACAAGGAGGAAAACCACCCTCTGAAGACTACATATCTAATAAAAGAAAAAGAAATAATTTTGTTAGCTCATATTTTTGAAACGAGATCATTATAAGCATCCCCCATTATTACCTTGCAAAGTCTATAAATCTAATAAAACAAGAGATAAACAGGTGTCAAGAGATTAACAAAATAAATTGAAAAATAAGGAAAATAATTCTCAAAAAATTGGATAAACATTTTTTGAGAAGAAAAATTTTGACAAGAATTTTTTTCCGAAAAAAATTATTCTAAGGCTTTATCTAATATTAAATAAAAGTTTTCTGAAAACTACAATATATAAATTTCACAAATGATGTAAAACCTATTTAAATTCCTATTAAAATGAATGTATATATTAGTTGTTAAGTTAGTGAATTATCAATAATGATAAGTCCACAGTAGAGGTCTCTTATTTTTATAAACTAAAAGGATAAGTCATTCCAAAATTCCACCTTGTTTCCCTGTATACCCGCTTTCAAATAAGAAAGTAAAAAGGAATATCCCATCAACTACAAATTCCCGCTGTCTCCTCCAATGCGAATAACCAAAGAGAACACAACAATTATTACATTATCGATGATGATTGGACGCTAGATCTATTTCACCTCTTTCATTTGCTAGATGAAAGCCTCTCTTTTATGCTACTCAGAATTGCCTCTTTTCTGTTTTTTGCTGAGAGAAACGAGCAAATATGAGAATAAAACGACGGGAGTAATAAACGATACATGATCTTTCGGCCATAGAAGATTTCATACAAGCCACAATAGTTGGCAAAAAGGAAAACTGATTCATAATTAAAACCTGATCCATCATTGTACTTTCTCTTTTTGAATGTATGAGAATGGTATCCTAAATATAAAAATTGCGTATTGTAAGAGCAATTGTATGTTTGTATTGCAAGAGCGATTGTATGTATGAATTGTATGCATGTATTGTACTGGCAATGTATGTATGCATTCTAAGAGTAAAACTGATTTAATGTCGTGTTCAACAAATGGATTATATTTATTTGATATTAGCATTTTGAGGGTAGATATATCATTTATAATAAATCATTAAAGACGAAATTCAAATCTACAATTTTTAAGGAGTTCAAAAATATATGATTCATTTTCCTTATTATGTTTAAATATTTAGAAGATAAAAAGAATTTTTTTTTCTATAACTGAACTAAAAAATTCTGTTTAAAATAATTTCATTGAAAATGTATTTTGTGAGTATAAAGTACTAAATAAAAAAGTTTAAAATGTTTTCTTTTTCGTTGTTGTTGATGACTATTCTTATAATTATTGAATTCAAATTTGTAAAATAAAAAAAAGTCTCCAAAAACTAATAGCAGACTCTAAACTCTGTGTAAAATATCACTTGGAAAAAATAACATCCCCTCTTTCACATTTGTGATTAAATTGCAAAGAAAAGCAATGTAAATTTCGTTTTGAATGCATTTTACAAATCTAATATGCTGGTACTAAAAGTAAAAGTTCTGTTGAACTAGAACAGGCTGGCCTTGTAGTGGGGGTATGGTGTAACAAGCGGTCAACAGGCCTCAATTTCAAATAAAGACGACTCAAGACACAATTTCATATTAACACGTAGACACCAATACGCAGTGACAAAACACAGTACAGACATACACAAATTATACATAGCAACATACTTAGAAACAGATGTCTCCATTGGCTGTTTGTATCAGCAAACCACAACAACTTTCACACTGATCAAATGGATAGCAGGAGAATGTTATATAACTAGCTATTCTCTAAGGTCTCCCCAAAATCTGCAATTCCCTGCTGGAATCACGCTTTAGCTGTGCCCAATTGCCGAGCTCTCTACTATACGACTGGTTACTACACACATCTCGATGTTTCTTTAATGCTTGTGTCTAAAACTCATGGTACAACTCATGGTACAACGATTCTTTGCCCAATTGTCGAACTCTCTACTATACGACTGGTTACCCTACACAGGTTTCGATGTTTCTTCGATGCTAGCTCCAAAACTCATGATTCTAATTCTCAGGCCATTAATTCTGTACCTAATTTTTCTACTCACTACTTTACGACTAGTTACTCTACACAAGTCTTGATGCTTCTTTAATGCTTGTTTCTAAAACTCCTGTTTATTTACTTCTAAAATTCCTTGAACATTAAAGATTTTTATAACAAATATTCATTTATATAGCCAATTCTTTTCGTTGCTAATAAATAAAGAATGCTATGGTCTTAAAATCATGAATTTAAAATTATATTTAAAACATTCCAGTAAACTTTAAATGCCCCTGCATGTTTTTTTTAAAATTAAAATCCTTCAAATATTTGTTAAACAATTTTGAGATGGATAAACAACAACAATTTTATTTTGAAAAATCTTTAAAATGTGGGAAAGTCTTTACTTACCTATTCAAGCTGGATCTTTGACCGTATAATATTACAATGAAAAGTGAAAAAAGCAATATTTGAGTAATTTCTCAAATATTTCTTCCCTCCAAATCTTTATTCAATCTAGCTTAAAATCTGGGATTCCAAAAACAATCCCTCATTCGTCATTCTGACAGAAACGAGTTTTTGAGTTCTTGACTATTCTGATGGATTGGCTGGAGCAAGTGCCATGACACAATACTGCATATCTCAAAAATTCAACCGAGAACGTTAAAATTTTTACCTTTCTAAAAAGAGATAATTATTATAAATGACAGTAACCCATTTTGGAGGCGCATCTTTCACAAACAAAAGATAAGTATCCTTTTAAAATTGTAAGCTAGCCAAAAGAAAGCAAAGGCCATTTTTCTTGGCTGGTCGTCGACAGTTACTTTAATATGATACCCTAGTGTTCGAAGAAATGCCAAATCAAGTAATAGGAATATGAATACGTAAATTATTTTCGAATAATATCTTTAGAAGTGGGATTTCGAATAATCATTAAATTCTTTAGTATCCATTTTCAGTCTAAAGATACGTCGATTTTTCAAGACGGCGTAAGCTATTTGAATCTCGTTTTTATTCCTAGAATTACTACAGGTCATCATTTTATTTACACACCCACAGAGTTATTTTTAAAAAAATAACCAATAATGTTTTACAGAAAATATAAATTTCCACTGTTTTACACATTTTTGAATACGACCGTTAAAATATAACTTATTTATTAATTTATAATAATACCGGGTGGCCAGAAATAAAACACCCCTACTCTGACCTCCCTGGATATCGAACTACTCAGTGTAAAGGCTTGAAAATTTGTGGACATACTATTCAAAAAATGGGGAAACGGATTTCACGAAAAAAAAATTTAGTTCCAGAAATCACCGATAGATGGCGCTGTACCACTGGACGTATGCTGAAAAGACACAAAAACACGTTTTAAACACATTTTATTTGAAAGTACCAAGCATACATGAAACAAGGGCGTTATCGATGCAGGGAATGCTGCTCAATATGGTTCCCTTCCTGAAGATGTAAAATGTGAAGTCTGTGGACAGCTTGTTCAACTGCGGATCGTAACTGGTCATCTGAGATGCTTCTCACATGCAGACTGATACTCTCTTTCAAATCTGCCAAGGTTATCAGACGTTCTCGATAAACAAGGTTTTTTAAGTGTCCCCAAAGCCAAAAATCACACGGATTAAGATCCGGTGAACGAGATGGCCAAGTTGTCGGAAACGCGCGACTGATTATTCTGTCAGTGGTGAAATGTTGGCGAAGAAACTGTTGCACAGGGAGTCCAATGTGTGGAGGTGCTCCATCTTGCATAAAAGTAATGGTGTCAAGGCATTGGCGCTGCTGCAAATGGGGTACAACAAATGTTTCGAGCATCCTTTTGTACCTGTTGGCCGTCACGGTACATGTCTCAAGGCCATTGGAAGTAACCTCTTCGAAAAAGAACGGTCCAAGGATGAATGTGGCTGTGAATCCACACCAGACTGTAACTTTCGGTGAGTGGAGTGGAATCTCTTGGAAGGTACGGGGGTTTGTCGTGTCCCATATGCGACAGTTATGGGTGTTCACTGTTCCACTGAGGTGGAAATGGGCCTCATCGCTCCACAGAATCTGCCACGGCCACGATGCATCCACTTCAACTCTAGCAAGAAATGTCAATGCAAAGGTCAGTCGCATCTCCCTGTCTGTGGCCAGCAATTGTTGATTAGGGCGGATTTTGTACGGGAAACAATGCACCATTTTTCTGAGTACGTTCCACACTGTGCTATAGGGAACACCCAAGTGTCGTGACACTGCACGTGCACTACTGCAGCCTAAAACATTATCCATTGACTGTTCAACAATACCGGTGGCAACATCTTCAACGACATCTGAACGAACCGGTTTGCGTCCTCGACCAGGCTGAACTCCAAGATGTCCAGTTTCCTCGAATCGAGCGATCATTCTCCTGAGAGCTTGTGGAAGCAATGGTCCCTTACGCAAATCCTTAAGTCGGCGAAACTCTCGAAGTGCTGCTGGAGCATTTCCTTTATTCTCGTAAAACAACTTCACAAGCAAAGCGCGTTCTGGCAGCGTGACAGCCATCACTAATAAGAATGACATTCCTCACCTTTTAACTTCTTTTATACCCAGAACATGGCTTCTAACCATGCTTTATGCAAATTTTTCTGGTTACAGTATGAAATTGCAGTTACAACGGGAGTTCTAGCTTCTTTACTATTTTTATTTTCCATAAGGGGCAGAAAAATTAAAAAGGAAGCATGGAAGCATTCCATTCCGCATAAACATTTTAATTTTTATTATTATTTGTGTCTTTTGATCATAGTTCCAGTTGTGCAGCGCCACCTATCGGTGATTTCAGGAACTAATTTTTTTTTCGTGAAATCCGTTTCCCCATATTTTGAATAGTATGTGTACAAAATTTTGAGCCTTTACACTGAGTAGTTCGATATCCATGGAGGTCAGAGTAGGGGTGTTTTATTTCTGGCCACCTTGTATTATTCCAGAAATCAACCAGGGTAAAGGCCACTAAAATGAATAAGAGATCAGCTGGAAAGTGGATAATTAAATTTTATACCTCAAGAAAAAAAACCGACAGACATATAGCAAAATATAGAGGAAACGTATAAAGCACACTTTGAGAAAACAACAAAACACATGAAAAAAGCAGCATTAGAATACCTCAACTAGCCTCACAATCAACATTTTAAAGAAAAAATACAAATGGTAGAATTTCTTTAGGCTTTTGAATTCACACAGGATCAGTATGGAATAAAAACTTCAAGAAAAATCTTTTAATTTTTCATGTAGATATCATCATAATTCGTGTATTTTCGTGAACATTTCCAAGCTAGATTTGGCATTAACATCAGGAATCTATAACATGACAACCGTTAACAGTTTATTAAAATTATCCTTAAAACTCTCATCGGTACTATGAGAGCTAATGCGCAGGGAAGTATTACAGATTCTTAAGTATTAATTTGAATGGATAATACAAGAGCTAAATAAGATGACAATATAAAATGAAGAGTTAGTATGAAATGCATAATAAATATGCATAAATTGTTTATATAATTATCTCAAAGATTACAGATATGGTGAATTTAATATTCACAAATTATTATTTGAATAAAATTCACAATCTTAGTTCATTCAGATCAATACATTTTCTTATTTAAAAATGGTTATATCGATCGCACTTACGGTTTCGACGTTATTTATTGGTTAATAAGGATCTAATATTTCCTCCTGTTTCCTTCAGTTTAAGAGTTCCAAATTAAAAAAAAATATATTAATTACATGCAAGCAATCATCACATAAGAAAAAAAACCCAGCATTTTGTACGCCAGTGAGTTCAAGTTATAATACGGAATTTTATAACATATAATATTACCGATTGCATGTTTTGGAAAATGAATATAAGAAAATTAGATCGTATTAGATGGCATGAATTCTAAATCAAACTAAATTTATTAATCTCTTATTGGTAGTAAATAGCTTCCACATTTGATTTGTTTATAGGCTTAACTTGGAAGAAAAATGTGAAGCAAGGTAATTTCGATGTTTAAAAATTAATTAATTATTAACTTTTTGATTGTCAATTAAAAATTAATTAATCGACGACTGGTATCGTCGAAAACGAAAAATCAGGGCAATAAAAGTACAGAAGAACGGATTATATGAAGAACTAGTCGGAATGAACGAAATAAACTTATATACACTTTAATAGAACAAAATTTCCAAATAAAAGCAATTAAGTACTTTATCATTTTTGCTAAGATATAATTTAAAATTTCGTGATATAATATTAATTGTTTGATTGAATGTATTCATATAAGTTGATTGGCCTGAATAAATTAATATTATTCATAATCTGTTTTCAAGTGATTATTATTAACATTATGCCGACTAATTTTTATGAAATTCATTGTATCAAACACATGGTAAAATACAAATTCAATTTATATTTTAAACTTCTTCATATTATTATTATTTTTGTTTTGATTTATAACTTTTACTTATATATTTCTCAGTCACCCAAAAAAATTTAAATTTTAGAAATTGGATTATTTAGTTTTTAATAATCCACGAAAAACTGACATTGTCAATTAATGCGATTTGAAACACCTTAAATTTACTTTAAACAAAGAAAACCTTTATATATATTTTTTAATTAATGGAAAGTCATAATTGTAAAAATATGAGTCTTGTGTGTTGCTGGGTGAAATGAGCAGAGGAATGGTCTCTTAATTACGTTTAACCCTTTCACCATCATCTTCTGCCAGAGAAAATTTCTTTGTTTTCTTTGTTTTTAGCCACATTAGACTTAACAAAAATAAAAATTCTACCAAGTAAACATTTGAAAATCGTTTTAAACTCTTAAAAGCTTTAAAATGTTGAAGAACTCTGGAAGCGCTGAGTTACAGCCGCTCTGTAAAAGTTTCACTTGATCACGTTATTTTCGTTACGTACGGCAATGATTTTAAAAGAATAAAGTTGTAAAACATTAAATATTGAAGAAAACACCACACTTAAACTAAACAGGTGTCATTAAAAGTGCGATTTATTGAATTATTAATTGATATAAAATTCCTTTTTTTGCGAAATGTATTGCCATAATTGTGGAAAAACTTAAAATTTAATGGAAAATTTATTGTTTATAACACATTAAGAAATTAAGTGCATTTTTTCTCTTATCCTAAACGACTATCTCAAATTTTGTTTCATTTAATCTATTGGATTATTAGCCGTAGAATTAATATACCTAAGATGACTTTAATTTATATTCACTGTTTCATTTTCTTTCAATCAAGTAAGTTTCCTTTCCAAATTAAAAATTTTGAATGAAATTATTAATGTTGAAAACCCTACTCAGGTAGAATATCATTTCTTAAACATGCTATGGCTTTTAACTTCAAATAATATATTTTATGACAAACAGCCGCATTTCAGAGGGCAGTTTAACTTGATGATAATATGCCTCTT
The DNA here is from genome assembly GCA_026543055.1 of Argiope trifasciata. Classification (NCBI taxonomy): domain Eukaryota; kingdom Metazoa; phylum Arthropoda; class Arachnida; order Araneae; family Araneidae; genus Argiope; species Argiope trifasciata. The sequence continues at coordinate 2,063,175 of JAPMOQ010010593.1, read as the reverse complement.
TCACCATGGAAAAGTTGGTTGTCATGGAAATTCTTTATCTTTGACACTGGTGAATGCATTTGTATCACGGATAGTGGAAAGGGTTTGATAAAATTTTAAAATCTCCATTGTGTTCTAATGGAGTTGGTGAAACAATAACAAACAGTAGGTTTAAATAAATGTCTGGATGCTGTAAAGTGAATTCTCATCCGTTGAAATTCTATTAGCTTCAGGAAAAAGCCCTTTTCAAAGTTGACTGCACATTAAGAAGAGGAAATAATTTTGCTTCTATAGTCAATTTGGGTTTACAGGTAGCATGCGGAAGTTAAGCAGCTAGGAATAGAATTAATTTTCCACTTGGAGTTGTATTTTGAAGTTTGCTGTTAAGGTAAATGGCCGGTTTGGTTGTTAAAGGTGTATAATCGGTTTTAACCTACTAATTATTCGTATATTTGTTCGAAAATAGGAATTTATGGTAACACTTACAAGTGAAATGACAGCATATAAATTCAATCTAATATAAAAATTTTTTTTTTTGTTTGTCCTTACCTTATACGCTGCCGTACCCTTCAAATGATTAAGATGAAACTTGGTCAACTTATTGCGTGCACTTACACGAATGTTTATAGCCATAGTAAAATTATTAGCTTTTATTTTCAACACGATAAAATTTACAAACCAATAAGTTTCATGGTTTCTATTATTCAATTTATAAATGAAAAAAAGAGCAGTAAACTGCAAATGACACACGCCATTTGGGAATTCATCACTCATATATCAAACAAAATAAAATTATTATCGCCGATACTAACCAATGTAAGTGAAATAAACTTGAAAATGTTTAGTACAAGCGCAAATTTTCTTCTTTTTGTTAATGATGAATGATTTCACAAGATATTGATCCTTCAACGAGAGCAATATTCTGGCTGTTTTGAACCACACATATTATACAGACATACAAAATAATATTATCAATGCCGATAAAGTTATTTGTATCAAAGTAAGTTATATCAAGAATAATGTTCCATTGCAAACAGCAATAATTCTATTTATTCAATCAATCGACAGAAGATTTTTCGGTTATACAAACGGATATAAGGTTAATTGTTTCGTCAAGCAACATGCTTACCAACTTTCATTACTTAGTAGATCTATCAGCTCAATTACAAATAAACGAATGCAAGCTTCTAAAATAAACGAGGAACGAAAGAAGAGCACTGTAGCAGACCGTTTACGAATTACAAATTCTCATGTTTCAACATGAGATCAGAATCGAAAGACAACGTTTACATGCTACTTAATCAATGCCATCAGAATCAAAAGACAGATACTATTCAAGAAGCAAGGCAACTATTCTTAATGGAAAATCGATTGGTGAAGATATGCTCATTTCAAGTATTCCCATTATTCTCACCGATAATCCTTCTGATTTCAAACGACAACAGTTCCCCATTTGACTAGCTTTCTTGATGGTTTAAAGCAAGCTCAAAGCCAATCGCTATATATATTTCTAACATTTTTTATTAAACAAGATAGTATTTCACAATCTATTTCCAGAATTATTTCTTCTGCAGCAACGTGCCGTGTATCAGCTAGTATACAATAAAATGCAATATTTTATTTTTGGTTTATAATTGTAATGTAAATCTGAACAGCATTCATTAAAAAAATTTTATTACTTTCACTTAATAACTAAAGACATTTTGATCTACAGTATCTCTGTTTTTAATATGATTAATTATAAACAATTTTAATATAGTAAATTTATGAATAAATAATAAACATATTCGCATACATTATCATATTACTACAGCATTTCAAAAGCATTCCACATACTTCATATAAATATTTACCATTACATTAACTGTGAGTTTTAAAGAATGAAATTAAAAGAAAAAAAATACCATTAGCCATACAAATATTATAGAGTCAATTATAATTTCTGCAGAAACTTTTTAAATTTCATTCAAAATTGTAATTATCTTTTGTGTTATGATGAGGTTTATTAAAAATATAAAAATAAAAATTAGATATTTTCCACTTGGTTGTAGATGATATAAGAAATCAGAATTGACTGCGAACAATTAAAACTTAAACTTCGTTTTTCCTAACTTCTTGAAGATCTAAGGATATATATGAAAAATCGTGGAAAACAAAGTATATTTTTTTGAAAAACTCCAGTCAAAATGGAAAATTCAATGGGAATTCAAAAATATACCTCGAAAATCATGAATCAAAAGATATTGCAACCGATATAACTAGTGACAGAGTTTCAAATAATGTATGTCGCGACTAGAAACCATATTCATCTCTCCGGGAGCAAATTAAATAGGGAGTTATGATCAAATCCCTCAATAACTGTCGCGCTGCATCCAATCCTTTTCTGTCAGGCTGTCATTTAAACTAAACGAGATCTTCGGATTAAAGCTTCAGCGGATTGAGGTCAGCTCCAAACATAAACTGACGTCATCACTTTGTCATTACTGAATCATAACCAGCGATAGAAAGGGAATTATTTTCTCCGTGTTTACGAACTTCCCAAACAAACTTTGTCGCATTCTCCTAATGTTTTAACAATTGGATATTGTATAAAGCATGCGGAACTCGTCGCTCAGACTCGCCGGATAATTCTTTATGCCATTGCTCGACTTGGACATGGTATAAAGTCTATTGTATTAGTGTCTATATTAAAGCGTTTCTATGACAACCATGATTGTACCTTGAGTAAGAAATATTCTTACTGAAGATTTAGCCAATAAAATGCTGATGTTTATCATTAAACATTTCGCCAAGCTAATATTATAAAGAATTGTTGAAGAAAATAAAATATTAAAGCAATAAGGCAAATAATTCTTTTAAGTTTTGGTACAATGTTAAGTTTTTATAAGGACCAAAAGAATCTTGATTTGGACTGTGGTCTATAAATTATTGCATAAAACTCTTTCAAAAAACAACTAGAAGATAGACCCCCTGAATTACTTCATTTGGTTTATGTTCTTCAGAATATCTTAACCCTTTAAACCACACATAGAAGAGGGTTAAAATGTATTATATCTAAGTTGATCTAATACATAACTGTAAGATAAGAAATAGCTGTAAAATAAGAAATAATTTTAACTTTGTTGAGTGTATTTATAAGTTGTTGATCCTTCAGAAATAACTAACCTGTTTGTAAAAGCAAGCAAACAGAAGTGCTACTGACCTAATAGTCATGTATGGCATCAAATTTCTGCACCAAGTGAGATTAGTTCAAACTCAAAGTATAAACATATCGGGAAAATATTTGATGACTGATATGAATAAAATATTGTAGGAAAACATCATTTCTTTAGGGAGCACTAAATCACTTTTTGAAACTCTTAAAAGATCTTAGAAAATATGAGAAGCCTATAATAGTATGGAATAAATGTAGAAAAACTGATATTTCATCCCAGATTTTAGATTTCCCTATTGTCCCTTTTTTTAAATTTCAAATTACTTGAAGCTGCATTTAAAAGATAAATTTATTTATAGAATCCTTACTATTTAATTTTGAAGATCCTGAGAGCTCTTAATTATAATAGTCAAGTTAAACCTAATATCACAATTCAAAACTACCATATTTATTTGCAGCAACTCAAACAGTATATAAACGCATTCCTAAGAGAATACAGTAATTTAAATATGAGATAATATACCATATAACAGTATTTGCTTGGTGAATGTCATTCCATGGGGAATCTGAACTCGGTTTTAAACATTTTCTTTAAACTTAAGCTATAGTCATTTCAATTCTTGGAATTCTTGGTGCATGAAGGTTATTGTATTACATTGTTAGATGTTATATTGAACTCCATTTTGCATGAAGATTTTTGCATGTGTTTCTTAGTCTCTCATTCAGTTCTTTGTTATTCAATCGTTTATTTTCAACATTAAATTTAAATAGGAAAAGTATGCAGTCAAAAATAAATTCATGAAATAAATAAAGTAAATTTTTACAAGGTTTCTCCTTTTTTTTATTAAATGCTTGCCGCCATTAGAAATCAGCTAGTTCGTTGAAAAGGTTAACTGTGCTATAAGTTTTAATAATTCTCTTATGTATAACATGTTGCTTATGAGTGCTTTTACAAAGTATTTTTAAGAATTAAACTGTAACAAACATAAGAATCACTAAATTATAATTGCACTATACAATATTTAATGTTTAAATGAACATTCCTAATAGTTTTAAGTTTCATGACGCAATAATGTCTTTGAAATCTTAACTCCATGAATAATTTATTTTAAATTGCACGTGATCTTTTAAGATAATGCTGTTCTAAGCTTTGATTCTTCATATAAAAGGTTATAAAAATGAAGCAAAATCTTCTTTTCGCTTAATTTTCAAAAATGAAAACAGTAAGCACTTTAATTTTCGATTAAACAATGAAAATAGTTTGAATTATATTGTAACATTGAACATTATTGTTGAAAATTATCTCAAAAAGTAAAAAATAAATAAATAAATTTAAAAATAAACCATGGCAAGTAACTTAAATGAAAATTACTTCGACGATAGTTAGGTAGCAAAAAACAGACATTTTTGTTTTCGTGTACTTAATTTACTATGCAATGCAAACATTACGTTTTTTTTTTTTTTTTTTTTTTTTTTGTATTTTCGTCTACGATAAGAATTGTTGCGTGGGGCTAATTCTAAAAATTAGTGAATAACTTTATATATTCTTTAGTTTTGATAATAGAAAATAATATAAAATCTAAAATTATGATAAAAATATAATTTCTACTGAAATTATTATTAAAAATTTGTAACTTCAATGTTCATTATTAATCTGAGCTGCATTATTTCAACAAAAAATAACTTTAACTTCTTTAGTATGTTTTTCCTCTGAATAATTAAAGAATGTTTGAAATCATTATTTATTTTTTATACCTATTTATTTAAGATAAAAATAAATGAACTGTTTTTTAAAACATGACCATTGTTACACTTCTATAATATTGTTTCTATGCTTAGACGGTTTCATAACCATTTAGAGAGTTTTATAGATTATCTTAATGCATTCCGAAACGGCGATGCTAATTTTGGCGATAATGCTACTTCAAAGTTCCACAGACTTGGCGATCGTTTGGCGATTTACAACCAATATTTTCAGGGAAATCTACAAAAATTAAAATATGAAAGTGGAAAGAAAAATTTAGCGGTGGCACTATTTGAAACCTAGATCTAAAAACCCTTCTTCAAATTCTCATATTGTATTTGGAGACTATAAAAGGTAAAGATTTGTGATAAAGGGTGAATTCTTTCTCTAGATTATGTTCGTGGAGAATGACATAACAATAAATTCTAGGATACTATTACCATTTTTCAATACAAAATTTTCATATTGCATTGAAAGCATTTAAAAAGACTTTTCTTAGTGTATATCTCAGACTCGTTTTTGTTTCCATTATTCCATATTTGCTAATAAGAAAAAGGCCATTACGTGATATCAGAAATGTTGGATATCACGCATTGTACATTTATATAACTAATTCCTACATTATATATTTCCTACATAAACAATTCTTACATTATTTATATTCCTTTATAAATAATTCCCACATTATTTATTTCATATTAAAATATTTATTTTTAAAATAATCTTAAAAACATTTAAACTCTAACAAGTTTATGTATCTATTAGTGATATTGCAGAAACAATAAATTAAAAAAAAATTATATGTTTCTATTATCTTTTACAGAATTCCGAAATTTTTTAATAATATTTTACTAAACATGTACAAAGATATATTTATCTTCCACGTCATTTTTGTCTTCTACTCTTTGAATGGAATGAGATCTAAGCATTATATTAGATTGGAAAGAAAAATCCTCTGAGATAAAAGTATTTCTACGGAAAAACAGCCAAATAAATCAGAAAACGTACCATTTTTATTCTCCAAAAGAGAGCGAATATAAAACGAAATATAAAAACTAATCATTTAAAAGACGAACGAAAGAGAGAGAAAATAGTTATTTATTTCAAATTAGACGTTAAACTCTGATTTATCTTTTTTCATTCCCTAATGCAAAAATTCAAAGTTTCTAGGCTCAGAAAAAAGGCGAATAAATTCTTACATTTCACATGTAATTTAATATTTTCCAAAGGATTAGGAAATAACATTTGAATCGGTGCCAAATTTCATAGATGAAAGCACTAACAAAATTGAATTTTGATAGTTCAAAAAAAAAAAATACACATTCAAATCGTATTCTAATTCTTAACTATTTTAATATGTTTTTCCCATGTTAGATGTTTTAATTTATCTGGAAAAAAATATAAAGTGCAAAAATTGAATTAAAAAATTAAAATAAATGTTCGTACGATAAGTTGGAAAAGTATTTAGGAAAATTAAATTGATATAATTTTCTGGTATTTATACAGCATAGTTCGTAAATAAATGCTAACAACCGGCAGTAACTATCATTTAGTCCTATTTATTCATAGCATTTTTTAGCAATGTCAAACAAATTTGATGAGATAAATTTTCTTACAATAAGTGAAAACAGTTCAATTAATCTTATATAGGATGGTTACAATTAGAATTCCATGTCCAAATGGTGTTAAAGAGAAATTACAGGACCAACTTTTTTCATACTTGAGAATAGTTTAAAGAATGTCATGGGAATTTCTTTTCTGCCCAAAAAAGTTTAAAGGCTCAGCTTACAACTAGGTGTGAAATTGAGCTGTATGTAATATTCGTAAGCAAAATAAGATTTGAACACATTGGTTTGAAATGTGTTTAAACGTTTTTGAAACGTGTTACAAAGCATGTGCGTTATCTCATAAGCATCAATCTAAACATTCTGCATGGAACTGAAAGAAAAGATACACTGACATGTGCGTAACTTTCCTCTTGATATCCTATGAGCTACTATTGAGAATGCAGTAATGCAATTTAACTGGCTTTCAGAAAATGGGGCAGTGCGCCGTTGAAAAACGCCACATTGAACATTCTTTGTAACACATTTCAGAAAATATTATACACATTATAAACTACTGTCTCTGTTTCCAATTTTGCATACAGTGCCATGTCATGTCTGATGGTAAGTTTTTGACCTTTTTTAGACAGAAAAGAAATTTCCATGACCTCCTTGAAAGCACTACCATGTTTGATAACATTTAGACAAGCATTTTTCTTTTAGGAAGATTAAACGTAGAACATTAATTATGACCACCTTGTACATTTAACACAAGTAATTGTATTTGTATTCTGTTCAAATGAAAAACACTGTAGAAATCGAACCCAGCTTTTGACGGCACGGTGCAGTGTTTTCTAAATATGTCACTAAACATGGAAGACAAAGTAAGTGAGGCAATCATTGATAACATTAAACATTAGAAAAGTTAAAACGAGTAAAAATTAGCGAAATTGGTACATCAATTAGAAATTGGTGATTGGTAATTTGGTTTCCCTACTTATTTTAAATAAACAAATAAACGAATAAAATTTGTAAAATCGGAGCTGGACGATTCTGCCAAATTTTTATTTTGCTATTTATTTCGAAATATTAGAATGGTGAGTTCCTGGTCATATTTAATGATGAATTTGACATCCAGATATTTTATATACAATAAAAAGTTTAAATCTCAACACAGTTTTCATCCTTGGGCAACTCGGAGAGTTTTTCCTCCAATGGCAAAAACACTATTTATAGAATTTTTGAAGCATCTCGTAGAATTGAGTATAATCAATGGTACTTTGTCTTTCACATAGAGTACAACGAAAGATGGACAACCATTGATGGCGGATCTAGAGATCATAAGCTTTCAGTGAAAAGAAAACGTTATAAATTAATACATTGATATTGGTTGAGAAAACTTGTCATGAGTTTCCACTGTATTTTAAGGGTAGATTCAAACTGTTCCTCTAGTGGAAACTCATGATAGGGTTTTTTAGCCAATACCAGTGCATTAATTCAGAATATATATGTGTGTGTATGTGTGTATGTGTGTGTGTGTGTGTGTGTTTTAATTCTAAGGAAATCTTCATTACAAAGCTTTGCAAACAAAAGTCCTCGGAGATACAATTATTTTCTCGAAAATTAAATAAATAACATAAAGCAATTTTTTCCTTCAAAAGGAAGCTAAAATAACAACAACAAAAATAATACCAAACATTTTATTTAACAGATAAGCAAAAGGCAGGATATATATTTGTTGTTTCAAATTGGAAACAAAACTTTAATTTAATGCTTTTATTTCCTCTGAGATATATACAAACTTCCTCGATTCAAAAAAGTAAAGATGCTTATATTTTTGCATTTCGCACGTAATTTAATATTTTCGGAAGAAAGATTAAGAAATAATATTTGAGTCGATGCCCGTTCTCATAAATTTGCGCACTAACTGAATCCAATTTTAATAATATCTCCTGTAGAAATTTTATGAAAAACACATTTAAATCTGAGGTAATACTTCCTTACTTTAAAAGGAACACTGTCTTTTAATCTGCAACGAAATATAAAGCATAATATCAAAATTGAAAATAAAAAGAACTGAATTGTTTTTAAGATGGACGTTCTAAGATTGATATTGATATTTTTTTAATCTTCTTTTCTTGTAAAATAGATCATATGTACTTGAATAAATAAAAATATTATTTTGAGATACTCATTTAAAAAGCATTAAACGTAATACAAAATTTGATATGTGTGTTGGCTTACATATATTTATAATATTTATGAGCAAACTTTCTATTTACTTACAACTGACACTTATTTTTCTCTCACTATTGGGTTCCGATTCCACATACATATATGAGAAAGGCAAAAATAAATTATTCCATTGCATTTCTTATAACTATTTTGTTTCCTCATCATTAAAATACAGAGATACAATTTATAGCCAATATCCGTCAAATTCTGAATATTTTCTAATAATTAGGATAATTTTTTGTCTTGTTAAATTGAAGAGCAAAATGGATGAGAGTTCCTAGGATAAACGTTTAACCCGTTTTTTAATCATGTGAGAGCATAATGATGTTTTAGCTAGGGCTGTCTAAAGCTTGAAACCGCGTAGATTATAAATAAACATAAATGGCAATTCTTATTTTCAAATTTTTCTTGGCTGGTAAAAAAGTTTTGTAGCTTTAGAAAATCTAAAAAAGAACAAATTAGCAAGGTTTTACTTAAAAGCTCAAGCGTGCGCATAACGTTCATAAATTTCAAACCGGTGTAAACAGGATTCTAGCTTTTCAAGTTTTTCTTGGCTGGCGAAAATGTTTTGGAGCTCTCGTCCATCTCGAAAGAAAAAAAAAATGATATTTTTTAAACGTTGGCGCATGCTTATTAATTAGAGTATAATTACGTGATAAAAATGCTCTCACATGATAACTTGAAATTTACAATAACAGATTTCAATGTTTAAAATTTGCTTTAGACAAATTTTTAATAACATATTAATTTATCTTTGTTAATTGACTTGCTAACAAAAAGTATCATTATTTTTGAAGTCCATCATTACTAAGCAGTCTCACCAAATGCAGTAGGCAGAGACAGATAGAATATGCGCATTCAATGATTCAATCTTGAAGAAATCTCTTTCTTCTGAATCAGCAATGTCAATGCCACTTTCCAAGTATGTACCTCAATGACTATAGATAAAAAAAAACATATTATTTATATTGGGCCATGTTTTTATAAAGAGGAGGATATAGTTTTCCTTTCATTCTTAGGATATATTTTTCATGCTTATTATTACTCCCTTTCCAAGTCACAGAAATATCTTAATTTTAATCAAAAATATCTCCTCACAAATTTTACAAATGAGCCCATGACTTTTTTTCCTGGCTTTTTATTATGATATAGAATACATTTTTCTAATTGTAGTTATTGGCCAATTTCTTTTATTTTTTTTTCTGCTGTTCTTGTATGACTTCTTTTTTTTTCACCATTGGTGCTCTGATTCTGCCTCAGTAATTCAGTATAGTCAATTTAAAATGTATATATAAATTACATAGAAATATATAGAATAGAATTAAAATTTTTAAAAATTCGATTAAAATTCCAGCGTTGAGCAAATTGCTGAATTTTTTTCTTAACTGAGCCACTTAAAATAACTAGCAAACTATTTTTCATTATCGTCTAGACGACATTTATTTCAATGTTACTTTCCACAACTTTTTTTTAAATTGGCTGTTTCTATCTCCGATTTCTGTTAATGATATTTGATATACAAACTAACTTTAGTTCCCTGAAAGAAGATTTACTTGTATATTTTCTCCTTTTTAAAAAAACTGATTTACTACCCAATGTATTTACTTTAAATTAAAACAGGAAATGACAATAATTATTGCAATTTAAACCCGTATGGAAAAATTGCTTTATTTTTCTTTTCTTCCTTTATGATTATAAGATAGATGTACAAAAATGCGAACGGAACAAGAACACAATTTTAATTTTGGTAAGGCTTTAACTTTAAAAAAAAATGCTTTAAATACACTTTGCAAGAAACTGAAAAAGTTCATTCCAAAAATTCATCCAACTCAAATGAATTGCCGATCCATAATAGAATTCTTCACTGTACTATATCACTCTTTTCTACTGTATCATAATGGAATCCCTTACTGTACTGCACCATGCCACAGTTTCTACTGTACCACAATGGAATGATACACACCATATTAGAATCTCTTACTGCACTATACCAGAACACTGCTTCCACAGTACAGAAATGGAAAAACCCAAACCATGAATACTTTACAGTACTGTACCATTCTACTGAATTCCACTGTGTCATAATGCAATTCTTTACTGTACTGTATCATACTATTGTATCCTACTGTACCAGAATAGAAATCTTTACTGTATTGTACCGTGCCACAGTTTCCATTGCACTATAATGCAATGATACAGACAATAAAGGAATATTTTACTATACAGTACCATTCTACTTTAGAACTGTACCATAACGAAATGGTCCAAAGTACAAGAGAATTCTTTAATGTATCGTAAAGTACCCTTTTTTCCACTGTATCATAATGAAATGGTCCAAAACATAATAGAATTTTTTAATGTACAGTACATTACCATTATCTCAACTGTATCATAATGCAAACCATATTGGAATCATTTCACTCACTGTATAAAAAACATACCGTTCTGGGATACTTTTACAGAGTGCTAGTGAATGCCTTTTATTCAATATAAATATTACAAAATACAGTAGTTGTCATACGATGTTATTTTGGCAGCTGCCATTGTATTCAAAGGAAACTGACAAATAAATGAACATTAGTAAAGCAGAGTTTTGGGATTTAACACAGTAACTAGATCTGTAACTCATTAACACATTTTAAACGAAGAGAAAATGCATTTTGAAATTTTCTACAATAGGGATGTGGAGCCAATAATACTATTCCTCTGTTCTTTTCAGATGCAGTTTAGAGATGAAGTTGGATAGAAATTTAGAAGCTGACAGTGGAATTTGGTTTCAATTTGGTAGTAATCTTCGAATTTAGACATCTCATTAATTAATGAAATACATTTTTGACTGAAAATGCTTGGAATCAGATTAAACTAGATGATTCAGCGTGAAATAATATTTAAATGAAATTATATATACAATTTCTGGGTAGGTTATCGAAGCAATTTTGTACATATTTTTAATTGATTGTAGCTGGACAGATGATAACATTAAAATATTATTAAGGAAGTTATATTAACTTGTTTCTCTCTTCGCAATTTTATAGAGAAATGAATTATTTAATTTTGAAATATATATAATAAGTATATTCAATAATTTTCCCTTAATACATTTAAAAAAAATTGATTTATTGATAATTGCATAATGGTACCTTAAATATATGAATGTATAAATAACTATGCAAACACTCATGAGCAAAATTTCTTGATCAGGACTGCCACCATTAAAAATTGAGGCACCACACGTGGGGCTCATCATTTGGGAGGAACTTATCACATTTTCAAGGGAGAGGGTTAACATTCCCTTGAATATCAATCCATCTGAATGTCAAATGTTCCCCATTGTAAAGGGGCTGCAAGGACGCATCATTCATGGTCATTTCCCAAGCCAGGCTGGAGTCACAAATAAGGGCAATTTGTTGAATATTTCTTGGGTTATAGAGAGCCCAAGTGGACAAGTGGGAGAGGAGAAGGCGGAGTTTTGACAGCGATAAAATACGCGATTTTCTTTGAAGGAAAGAAGAGATTTTTTTATAGCGGGGTGCTACATTTTACGCTCCACCCTGGAGTATCCGTGCTGACAAACACCCTGTTAGAATCTAGTGGTGTTATTTCTCCGAATTGATAGCTCACGATAAACATTCAATATTCGATTGTTGTAGAAATATAATGCCCTTCCAAATAATGTAAATAAAAAATATTTTAACCGAGATTACAGCAATTTGTTCTTATGTATATATATAGCTGTAAATAAAAGAAAAATACGAATTCCTGCTCTTTTGTTTGATCAGTCAGGATCCATATTTACATCTCAAACAAAACTATGTGGCATGTAAAAATTTGAACTAGAATAAAAGAATTTCACAAGATGAAATAAAAGAACAAATAATTTATTAGGAATTTACTTTGAAAACCAGAGGGAAGGTTACCCAAAATTTTTCTTGCAGACTCTCTACTAAATGTTTCATTCCAGAGAATATTTTGAATGATATAGGCATTCGATGGTAACGAAATATCAACTTTTGGAGCTAATTAAGTATTTTTACTGTATCTATCATACATTTGGTTAGTGTCTTGACGATTAATCACTGACATGTGGTTAATATTATCTGGAAATCGAATATGACTGTTTATTTTGACTATCAAACTGATTGAAACCAAACTCTGACACAAAATTACAATTTCATTCACAAAAGCACATACCAAATTTGATATATATGTCATAGCTTTTAAGTAAAATATAGTAATACAGTAAGTCATAGACTTTGCAAAATTGCAGATCGAAATATTGTCAATTGGATTGGCTCAATTCGGTCGACAGATCAAATGAATCGTTGTATTTTGGTCACATTATAATTGGTATCTTTACTATAGATGATAAGTCTATGTACTGAATCTTGTCCGTCTGGTTCTCTTCGTTTTGTTTGAACTTTCCAATTTCTATTTTATTTGAACAGTAGGACAAACAAAAAAATGGCAGAAATATGCGAAATTGGTGTAATGTCTTTACACAAAATTCATATTCCATTATTTCATTCTTTTAGTTCACAATGTCTTGGATTTATATTGTCTCAGAAAAAAAGACGAAATTATATTTTTCAAGGAATGTGTTTTTGAAACACAATAATGCACAAAGCCCGAAAATTCATCAAGATCTTGAATTCGAAATTTTTGGTTGTTACAATATTTTCTGCATACCACGTATATAAGAAAGTAAAAATGTTACAACGAAGAAAGAAAAAGACTAACAATAGACAAGCGCAAGCATAAAATTAAGCATTTAAAACAGAACTCAACCTTTTACACTCAGGACAAGATTACTGTCACGATTACAATTACAACTATTCATAGTGCCATCCATTTGTGAAGATCCAATAGACATGATTTATCAACGAAATTTAATAAATATTTAAATCAATATCTTTAAATTTAAAGATTTCTTAAGAGCTAGGGGATCCATCCCCTGCCCACTTATGCTCGTCAACCCCCAGGAACTGCTAATGCAGTTCCTATCGGATCGCTTTGCAATCCAAGCTCGCTTCGCTCTCTCGCCATTTACTAAATCCCTTCAGTCTAGCAAAAGACATATTCAAATAGTTAAACAATGAAAGACAAAAAAAGCGTGAGGCAAAAAGTACAATTGAAAATTCTACCGTAGAAAATTTCTTTATATTCACACATAACTTCTCATTTAGGAACTAAATAATCCACCACAGAAAATACTTTTTAAAAATTGTGCCTTGTTCATAATTTTTCAAATTTGGGAACTATATTACAGAGTTAATTATGCAGAGTTAAAGAAATTGATGTTCCAAAAAAAAGTATTTGAAAGCAGCTATATTCATACTCAGTCCATTCCAAAAGAGAATTCAAAAAAGAAAGGTAAAAAGTACATCCGAAAACTGAACCTTTGGAACGACTGTGTCTTCTTATGCATGATTCATGAGAATTTTCATTCTCTCTTTTTCTACAATTTCATTTTAAAATCGATACGGCATGACTTATACTCATTGTAAAAAAATTTGTCCGTTAATTTTCAAACGTATTCCCTTGAAATCTTTTCAAATCGCAAGTCGTTGTTACCGAGCAAGGACGAATTGTTACCAAACTGTGCTTAACAAATTCAGCCTGATTTTGTGTCCATATAATTGTTATATATAGAGAGAGAGATAAATTGTATGTTGCTCAAAGAAAGTTAAGTAAGCCATTAGGTTAATTATTTCAAGACATATAAGATGAATAAGGAACGAACCTTCATTCCTTGAAAACGCGTCATTAGTCCAATTAAAAGTAAGCAGTGTCCGATGTGTTGAAGATATTGGAAATTAGCCCTTAAAATTAAATTCCACTCCCAGCATCTGTCTCCACCGGAACAGAATTAGTAGATAATTTGTTTCTCCAGAGAATGACATCTGATGCTGGTGAGCAATTAACATTATTAGACAGATCTGGTACCCACTGTCCATCTTATCACTGCCCTCGCTTAGCTGCGGTAATCCGTTTTCGAATATAATGAGTGGAAATTTCGAACTATTTGATAACGGCATTTCTCTCCGCTTGTAAAGCTGAGCGGTAGTAATTGCAGTTTAAGTGCGATAAGCTCCGGTATCTTAGTGGAGCAGCCGTAAATTTTATTTGTTGGCTTTTTAGTTTGAAAGCCGATTAGTGCGAGAATAAGTGTCGGGGCGAAAAATGTGTGAGAAATCTGTTTCAATAAAATAAAGTCCAGTTAAAATTATAGAAGCAGTCATGAGACGTAAAATAACTAATTATATAATTTTCTCAGTTTATTATTGAATGTTGATATCTTATTGGTTTTAATAAGGTACATTTTTATTTTCAGAAACATTTTGTAACGAAATGTAATAAGCTGAAAGAAATAGTGTTAAAACTCTAAAAAAATGCGGTTTCATAATTGTTTTCTTTATATTATCTTGAACATCTTCTGATTTTGACTATTTATACAAAAATGTTATTAGTATGTCTTCTAAATTATTTGTTTTTCAATATAAATTAAAAAAAAAATATTATTATTATTTCTAGGCCCTTTAGGATGGATACATCGGAATTGAGGATGAGAACTTCCCTGTATGGTCGTTGGTTATCGTCTACCTCGTGGTACACAAAATGGTGGAGGTATGTCTCCTCACATTGATTATGGGACGTACTTCCTTTGGGAAGGGCTCTATCATGACAGATGGCGGAACTTAGAACTCAAACATGGTTCCATCCAGTGTTGATGTTACAGCCAGTCATTCAATTTTTTCCAGGCCGTTCGGTATAACCAGTTGATAGTTATTATTGTTTATATTAATACGTATGCAATAGTTTGTAATGTTCGTATCCGAGAAAGCGTATTTTAAAAAGGTTATTAACTAGTTATATTGTTAAAAGATCAACATCGTTTTGGTTATTTACTCCAAATCTTTTTTAGTTGTTGAAATTCTAAGCTATTTATATTTATAGAGAACCAAGTCAAAAGTAAATAAATTCTTCCCAATCTTTAATCTTAGAAATAGAGTTATTGAGGACTTTGGACATTAAAATTCCTTTCCTCCAAATTTCACGCAGTGTGTACTTGAAGTGCAATTAGTGTTTTGAAGATTTCTGACAAAACGCTGATGAAATTTCACTGAATTAATTTATATTTAAATTCAATATAATTTTATAATTCAAAAGAATGAAAAAACAGTTAAATGAAATTTTTTTGTCCTTTTATACCTAATTCGCTTACTTCTATAGATGTCAAAATTACGATTATTTAAGAGGCACTTAATGTGACAATCTTTTTCTTCTCGTTTCTTCAAATAAAGACTGTTAAGAACAAAAATGCGAAAAATGCCAACATATACGTCAAAGATTTCACTTCCTAACTTCTTCCAAACACTCCTCAAGGAATTAGATGCAACTTTTTCGCAGTAAATAAAAAGAACATTATCATCCTGCAGAAAAGGAAACTAATATCACAAAATGGACTTGGTTTCCTGAAAGGTCATTATGCTTTTCCCCAGTGATACCTTCTTTCCAGGGTTTCATTTGAAACAACAGAAAATCCCAATACGATTGCCTGAAATATGTTGTTGCTGTTGTTACTTATGACACTCGTAAGTAAGTCAGCAGGCTCACACACAAGCCTGCTGACAAAAAAATTTCAGCTATTTAAGCCTAAATTACACTTTTTGGTTATTTCAGTTTTATTCAGTTTATTTATTCAGTTTTCAGTTTATGTTATTTCAACTGGGGCCAAGAGTACGACTTAGCTACTTCATGCTACACACTCACCTGCACAACCTCTTTTTAGAAGGGGGCACATTCACACTACTCACAGATAGAAAACAGGATGATAACTATGCCCGAGCAGGGATTCGAACCTGGAAAGCCCAGATCACCTGGAAGATAAGCTACCCCTATGCCAAAAAGCCGGCTGCCTGAACTATGACAGTATTATCTGCATGTCTGAGAGTTGGAAGATAATCATGATCACATGCTTATAAAAGTGTCCTCTAAAGGTATACCAGTCTTGTTGGGCGAAAAGTTGTGAAAGATGATTCGTCTAGTTATATGTGTTTCACACATCATCCATCAGGTTCTGCAGTTTGGCCCCACTGTTAATGGCATTTAACATTAAGATGCTTTACAAAATTAATTGGTATAGCTTCTCTACCTTAAATGTTCCATTTTAGAATAGACCAATTAAGCATGTTTTTTAATACTGTAGAATCTAGACGCAGACAAAACCTTACAGTCACTTTTGGTGGTCGCTGTTTTCTGTTTAGATATAATAATCCGTTTCAATACCTTTAGATTTCCTTCATTCAGTCTTTTCTTCTTTCCATTATGTTGGTATGTCAAACTTTTCTTGCTGCATTATGTATATCCTATTATGGTTTTAGACACAGTATCTCTAGACATGAACATTAATGATCCTTATTTTGGAGCATTAATGAATTCGGAGCATTTTTTTAATTATGTTTTCAGAACATAATTCAAAAATTCTTCAATGCGTTTTATGAATGTATTTTGTTAAGTGTAACTCCTTAGAAAATTTAAATTCATTTTCTGTGAAACTGTTACGGTTAATTTCTTCATTAATACATCATTCTTCGGGTCAGTTCATTCTTATCACAATGTGCTCTGTAGTTCAAAATAATGTAAGAAAATGGTTAATTATTTATAAGTTGAAATAAAAAGTAAAAAATAATTTTTGAATACAATTTATTTAAAATTCATTCTTTCATAATCCTTTCTGTGACCTAGGAATTAAGGTAAACATGGTTTTCAATAATTCAGAAAGGTATTTCACTGTATGTTTTAATTCAAAATTTAATTCAAGGCTTGTATATACTTCCTTAAGAAGAATAGATCACTTAATTAAAATTGGACATATATATATAGATCTATTAATTAACTCTTAAGAAAGGTATGCTTTATAAAAAATAATTATTTAACTTATTATCACCTCTTTGTCGAAAGTCACGTCAGGATATTTGATTTTCTTTTTAATTGCTTTTATTTTTCTGGTTTTAACATTATTGTTTTCAGATAATCAGATATCGTTATTGTTACAATCATGTAAAGTTGCTTTCCAGCATGGTTAGATAAATTACTGGAAAGACCATGCTGTGGGTGCTAATGGGGTGCCGCGTCAA
Organism: Argiope trifasciata; assembly: GCA_026543055.1. NCBI lineage: Eukaryota > Metazoa > Arthropoda > Arachnida > Araneae > Araneidae > Argiope > Argiope trifasciata. Next base: position 2,045,382 of record JAPMOQ010010593.1, on the reverse strand, counting down.
TGATCTCGGAGCTTCGAAACCATTTTGCAAATTATCGACGAATTTGAAGACGAAAAAAAAATTACTGGAAACTACAAGAATTTTAGTGATCCGTCCAATAGGATCCAAGATACCTCTCATTGGTCTCAACCTTCTAAGACCACTTCCTGGGAACTATAAAATGCCAACAGTCTGAACCTGCAAGGAATCGCATTTGAAGTCTTAGTCAAGTATTGTCTTCGAGAGATGCTGGTGTGCCATCATTGTGTAGAGCCCAAGCTATTGCTGAACTGACATATGTGCAGAGTCTTGTTGTGTACTGTGGAAGCAGCATCAAGTGTGGAGTAGTCAGTTGGTAGTTAGATACTTCTAAAGCAAGGAGACGATGAATAATGCCAGCCATTTGGAGAGACCGTAGAGCAAAGCTCCGATTCCCTTTCCTATTGAATTAAGTCTGGCCACTTCGTGTGCTGTGGTCGTTATTACTACTGAATTATTACTTGTGGGCTATAGTCTGTTATAGTGTACTGCTTTGTGTACGTCTCGGCTGTATATAGTTGTTGTATTTGTATTTGTAGTCTGTCCCTTTGTGTTTAATAAAAATCGTCGTTCGTTATTAAGACCTACTGATTGTTTTCATACCATAAGCGAATCTGGAGATTATTCGAAACTTAGTAATGTAATACACAATAATATCAATGTTTGATTATCAAAATGTATTAACACTTTCATAGATATCTAGGATATTTATCCGGGGCAAAATTAATAACCGTAAGCATTAATATAAAATTCATCATTATTTTGAAATCTAAACTTAAAAAAAAATTCTTTTAATTTAAATCAGAATTTTATAAATATAATAAATATATGAAATGATCGGAATAAACAAATTATTCGAAGCAACAAAAGATTTAATATTCGGATTTAAGTTGAATTTTAAATTGCTCAAGTTTCTTTTATTGTAGCTGCTTATATTTATAAAGATTTTCGTACAAAACAAATAATCTAATAATATATATTGTGCTTGAAATCTCTAAATACTGAATTTGCTCAAAAGTATTCATTATTTTATGTGAGATAAAGATATTAAAAATTTAAAAGAAGGTACATTAAAATAAATAATAATAAATTCATGCTTTGAATTATTCAGTGGTAATAGTTTTTTTAGACAAATTCGAATTTTTCATTTTCTGTTAATAATGAATCGCATATTTTGAATGTGAATAGTAAATTACATTTTTAAATGATACTTTATATCATTTACAATTAGAATTTGAAATGGATATTCTTTTCATCAGATACAATAAAATTTAGAAATGCATTCAAATTATATGGTGAATAATTGAAAAATGTTTCACAGACGCTCTAATCGAGACTAAAAAGAAAAAGAATAAAACTTCATTTCAGTGAAAGAAAAACAGATACGGTTTCATTATGAAATATTTTTCTTTTGTTTGCGCCATTAATCTACTCCGATATAAAATCAGACTTTTATTAAATTTTTCCCATTCACAATAACCTGAAAAATATATATTTTGACAAATTCAATTATTTTTATCCTTTATCAAATGATATTTTATTATTAGAACTGAATAAGAAATGCAAAAATATACATTTCCTTTTTTTTATATTTTAATAGTTTCAATTATTTTTATCTATGCGTGTACATTTCAATTCATATCACATGCATTTGTAATTGAAAATAATAATTCTTATGGGAAAATTGATTAATTTTTTCCCTAAATCCAGATGTTTCTGTTTTTTAATTAATTTTTTTATATATTAACAATTTTCCACATTGTTTTTAATTATAAAAAGCATCGATGAATTAGTTTTATTCCCGTAAATTAAATATAATCTTTTTTAATAACTAGAATATAAATTTGGGCTAGAAAATAAATAATAAAAAAATAATTCTTAACTCTATACGCTTATTAAGTCAATTAAATTTATTTAAAAGAAATGATATTTCAGCAACTTTAGAAAATTGGAATAGTAGATAATGTAATAAAATTTTAATATTTCTTTCATCTATACTGTTACGGATTTCCTATATTAATATACGTTTACTTACGTTGTGTATGGTGTGAGATGACGATGAAGAGCACACAGAATGATCAGTCCTTTAGTAGAAGACACAACACAGACGTTTATTTACAGGTCGAAGTCAGGACAGCACAAAGACGACAAATATTCACAACACAAATATGTACAGGAGATAGCTATTTACAGCCGAGACGAACACACAGGACAGCACACTACAAATAGTAGTCCACAGGCAGAAATTCTGTAGTGACAATGTCCACAGAGTGGCCAGACAGGATTCAGCCGGAGAGGAAATCTTTAAGGGATTCACTTTACACCTCCTAAGTCTCTCCAGAACAGGCTGAACTATTCTTTTGTCTCTTCTTGCCTTTGGTGTCGACTCACTACTTCGCACAACGGGACTACTACTTAGTTCGGGACAGCTCCGTTCCCGACGACGACACAACGGGCTACGACACACGACGCAGGCTTTGTCAGTATATGCCACACAACTGTCCTCCGTTCAGGACTTCTAAGTTCAAGACCTCTATATCTCTAGGTCTTCTCGATAAACTCCTACACGTTACTTGTCTTCTTCTTTGAACACTAGACCGTTCAGCCTCGGCTTCTCTCCACTGCCGCATTCCGGCTTGACTCCACTTGATTCTTCCTCAGATTTCCTTTCCCTTTTCTCCGCTGCTCCGCTTCGACTTTTATCCGATTCGATTCCCACACTGACTTACACCGCGCGAGATTGTACAGTTAACGGAGTTCCCGCCCGTGCTGGGCTACCTCCGGACCTGGGAGAAAGCTTCAAATGTCCTGGCGATGATATCTGGACTTGACTGCTAGGAACTCTGAAGAGTACTGGAAGAGAGGCGTGGCTATCGGGTTGAGAGCTACTTTACTATTGGCTATTAGAGACTATTGAGGTGATACTATTTAAACCACGTTAGAGGAAAAATTTTATTTAGTATTATTGTAGAGTTTGCTTAGTTAGTGGAGACTTGTGACATCGCGTTCACAAGTATAAAAAGTTTATTCATGGGGTTGGGTTCATTTTTCATTTCCTTTAGGGCATTTAGTGCATTTAAGAGATTGGGGAACATATTAAAAATTTGCCTGAGTTCGTTTAGGGCTTGCAGCATTTCGGTAAAATCAGTAAAGGGGATATTTGAGTTTTGTTGATTTGGGGATTGGTGATTTACGAATTCCGGCATTTTAAAATTGTTGAACTGGGGAGCTTGAGGAGGATTTGGATCTGTTATTCTGGCATACGAGTTATTAGGTCTGACATAATTAGAGTTAAAATTATTTACTCTGTTGTAAAAATTTTCAGCTGGTTTGGGGAATTTTGGGCATCCTTTATAGGAAGCTATATGGCCTTCCTGTTCACAGTTTATGCATTTTGGGTTTTCTAATCTGTCTTTAATGGCACATTCTCTAGTTTGATGTCCTGATCCGCACTTCATACATCGTGGTTTCATAGAGCAGTTTGCTGCTGTATGTCCAAACATATTACAATTAAAGCACTGAGATATTGTAGATCGGCCTCTGTACTGTTCTACGGTGACCTTTAGGAAGTCTATAAATTGTATATTATAAATTTGGTCTACTTTCTCATTTTTATTAAGTTCAACAAGTATGAATGGGAGAGATTTTCGGGTTCTTTGCTGGGTTAATCTAATTACTTTATTAATTGAGAAACCTTTATTTTTAAGTTCTGCTTCTAGTGATTCAGTCATATAATCAATTGGTAAACCCTTAAAAACAACTTTCACTGGTCTATATGCTTTGGGTCGAATAACCCAAAATTCAAAATTTTGTTCCTTACAGTATTCCTGGATCTTAATGTGTGATTCAACACTAGTTGGAAAATTTTTTATGAAACCATTTGCGAGAATATTATTTGTTATACCAAATTTAGAGTGCAATTTTTCTAGGATTTTATTGAAATCTTTCGTATACTTTAGCATTATTGGGGGAATTTTTTCGGTTTTTTCATTAGGAATTTCATTAGGCTCCATTGGGTTATTTTCAGCAGCTAGAGGTTGAAATTTATTATTAAGTGCTATCATAGTTATTTTTTCAGGGATATTTAAAATTTTGGCTGTTTTTCTCTTTGGGGATATTTTGAACTCATTCTCCTTAGTTTCTTTTAAACATTTAAGAGTACGAATAATTTCTTTCTCACCCTCAAGTCTCTCATATATCCTGTAGAGTTCCTGCTTTTCTTTTTCCATCACAGGGTCATTTGTGGGAGGTTTCCAAGTTCTACTATCTCTTTCAAGAAATTGATTAAATTCTAATCTGTACTGTTCTTTGCGATAGCAATTCACGCAGCTACATGGCCCATCATCTATAGTCTCTACAACCATACCATCCGGATTAGGGGTAGTGCATTGCCTTTTAGCAGCCAAACTATCGGTGTTCGCCATCCCCTCCCAAAACAGATCCTTACAAGGACGAGTCAGGAACGCGAAAGAAAATGAAAAATAACTTACACCGCAGCCTCCTGCCTTATATATATACCGGTAGTAGGCGAGGCTAACATTTTCTGGACCAATCAGGAGCGTTCTAGCTAGATATCAGTTCCTAGTGGACGGATCGGGAAAATTCTCGATGTTTCCATTTTGTCTCCAAAATCGCCAAATTCGTTGCCAAGTTGCCAAATGGTAGCCAAGTTTGTCGCCAAGCCTTGGGACCTCTGACGTCACACCCATTCACTATTCAATACATATTACTGTCAATATTTCTCAATATCTGTCAATCAATGACTGTATTAGCGCGGGAAAGCAAAATCACCTGTTCGTAACAATACTTATAATAAAGCTCAATGTGTGTGTGTGTGTTGGCGCTCTACAGGCCAGACCGTTGGACCTACAGCTACCAAATTTGGTATATGTATACCTTGGAGGTCAGTAATGTGCACCTCGGAGCCCTTTTTCAAATTTTTAATTAGAATTTGAATTAATTAAAATTTAAGCGAAATTTCGACGTTTTTCCGCTATAACTTCCGACAAAATGATTGCACAAACATGATTTTTACATCAATTTAAAGATAAAAAAATTATCTTTCTAACGGTATTTTTTTTAATTTATAACGTAAGCGTTTATTTTTAACGAATTTTTAAAGAAATATTTTAACCATGTTTTTATCACGTGACTGGATAAAATAAAAGAATGCCGGAAGTTCGAATAAAATAAAAAACTATCATCGCAAAATAATTCTAAAGAAATGCAACTTTTAACACGTGACTGGATAAAATAAAATAAATATAAAATGTGATATTTTCTAAAAAAATAAATGCAAAGTAAAGGATTCTATGATCGTTTACAATATCTAAATAATTAATTCAATAAATCTTCTTTACGGTAAACCTGAACGAATTTAGATAGGATATGCAATGGAATCCCGACTTAATGGCATATTTCTATTATAGTTTGCAATATCTGTATCATTAATTCAATATTTTTTTTTCATTATAAAATGTGATAGTTTCTAAAAAAATAAATGCAAAGCTAAGGTTTCTATAAAATCTACAAGGGCACGTCAAAGGAAAAAAATTAGGTTTTATCACCGTTTTGCCATCATTTTGACGGAAGTTCAAATAAAAAATATTAAAAAAAGTATAATCCTAAATTAAATCTGAAGAAATGCAACTTTTAGCACGTGACTGGATAAAATAAAATAAATATAAAATGTGATATTTTCATTAAAAAATGCAAGGCAAAGGATTCTATGATCGTTTGCAATATCTATATCATTAATTGAATAAATTATCCGTATTTATACAGGATTGAATTTATACAGGATATGCATTCAAATTCCTTTCCAATGGCCAATTTTTAAAATATTATTAATTGGCATATATATTGTTTAATAATATTAATTTGATCTAAATGAAGTAAATAATTACATTTTATGTAGTTTGAGTCAAACAATGCATTTATGAATAATGAATTTGAGATTTCTTCATACTTTGCTCTGTGAGCCATATTTTACAAAATATTTTTATTAATATTTTAAATAAAAGTTGCTACATCAATCAGTCTTCTAAATCAATCATTAAAACTGATTTATAAAATTAAAGAATATTATTAGGAAAACGTGTTCTTTTAGAACTTTCAGTCCATCATCTTAAAGAAAATATTAATTTCAGGCCAATCAATACCCGGAGTTACTTCAAGGCTAATGAATATGTGATTTAATTGATAGTTTTAGAACCCATTACTCATGGCGAACCAGCTGGTCGCCAAAGGCGGCTAGTGTATAATAAAGAAGAACAAGGCAAATTATAGACATTTATAAAGAATGTTAAATTAATGAATTTGTACAGTGACCCCGTGGTTTTGGAATACATTTTTTATTTAGCCTCAAGGGATCAGCAACAAAAATGGAGATTTTTGAATGCGCCAAATTTTGGCGATAGAAACCGAGGTACGCAACTTTTTTAGAAATTTCCATATTATATCACGAAAAGCATATAAGAATCCAAAATCCTGCATTTTATAACACATTCAACATAGATCTCTAATTAAGTGAGGACTTTCACAAAATGTTAATTAATTTTAATCTTAAAATTTAAGTGTTATTACAATAAATTCCTAAAATTTTATATCGCGAAACCTAATATTACTATTTTGGAATTCAAAAGCTATATTGTTCAGCGATCAAACCTTTCTTCTTTGATGTTTGTCTCTTAAAATACGTTAAATAATTTTTTTCTTCCATAAAATTATCAAAATACTTTATAAGAATGCTTTTTATTGCTTTGGAAAGTATGTTTATCCGCACAGGAGACGTGTGATTTCTGTTTATAATAAACAGTACTGTTAAAAATGAATTAAAGATTTATGAGAAAACCTAAAATATGATTGTGTAATGATGATTCTCGTTAGACTTGGTACTGCTTCAAAAAATTTTTCTTGTAGAAATGTGCAATGTATTAAAATGAATGCCTAATGTGAATTATACCGTTAAAACCAAATTTAGGAGTAATAATTTTATAACGAAAAATTGGTTAACTTCTGATGCTAAGTCATCCTCAATTATCATTAATCTAGGTGTTCTCGTTGAAATGTCAATTTTTGCGAAACTATGATTGTATTATTAACTATTGTAAATGCTTGAATTCGGTTTTTTTTACATAAAACCATTCTATTCAAGTCTATAATTTGGATTACAGTGATTTCAACATTTGAATTTACATACGTTGTAATTTTGTGTCTAAAATTAAGATGCTATTTTCTAAAATAAGAATATGATAAAATTTTCTTTTGAAAAATTTCCTGTATTAATATCTGATCCAGGTTTATTGTTTAAGTATAAAATAATTATTTCTCAATAAGTACTACAGTTCCAGAATTCGGAAATAAGCATTGCTTTCATTAAAAAATATTTCATGGTTATTTTAACGTTTCACTATGTAAGAAAATGAAAATTTCATGTTATTTATCAGTCAAGAGTCAATATTTCACTGTTCAGAAAATGGATAATATATTCATTAAGCTATCAGAAAAATGATAAACAAATCATTTGATAAACCTCTAAGCTAGAAGTTTTTTACTTCATATATATTTTTATCCAAAAAATGCAGTTTTTCCATTATATATATATATATATATATATTAAATGAGCAAGAGGTCAGACTTAGAGAGAGACTGTGTGCTTAGCCTCAGAGGCAATAATTTCCCCTTTCTGTCGTAGCGTAAACATTACATCAACATCAATCTTTTTTATGCGAAAGTACAAAAATATATGTCTTCGAATGTCCTTCAAAAACTTCATCCCCAATGTTGTCGCATACTTTTGACATTAGTGGTAAACTAAATTGAAAAATAATTTAATTCAATTTAAATCACCCTAAAATTAAGTTACATTTCAACATTTTTTATATTCATGAAATCCATTATTTTAAATGATTATAAAAAAAATAATAAACCAAGTATTTTTATAAAACTCCAGACAAGCACGAAAACGATATCAAATGTTTTATTGCGAAATATTTCTAAAACTGATTCAAATTTAAAGCACATAAAATTACATCTTTCAAAAAAGAAATATATCGAATTATAAAATCCAAATCCAGTTGTATCCAAATTGTAAAATCCAATGTTCAATTGTATCTAAAAAATTCAATAAAAGTAAATTAAAATTTCAGCATCTTATAAAATAATGTCATTGAATTTCTTAATTTTCAGAAAAAATTACCAGATAATTAACAGGATACCGTCATTAGAAATCCAGATAACTTCAGAAAGAATTATCAAATGTTTATCAAAAAAAGAAAAAATATCCAATTGTAAAATAAATCCAAATTGTAAAATCCAATATCCAACTGTATCCACAATAATCTAATAAAAGTAAATTAAAATTTTAACAAGTTATAAAATGATGTCATTAACCTTTTTAAATGTGTTCAAAATATCCTTAGAAAATAAGCAAAATATTCTCATAAGAAGTTTAGATAAGCTCAGAAAAGGGCATCGAAAATTTTATTACCAAACACTTCTAAAACTGATAGAAATTTAACACGCATGAAACTCCATGTATTGGAAAAGAAAAATATCCATTTGTAAAACCCTTTTTAATTGCATAAAAAAATCTCCAATCGTATAAAAAAATCCAGAAAAAATTACCAGAAAATGAAGGAAATATCGTCATAAGAACATCAGATATTTTCAAAAACGATATCGATCGTTTTATTACCAAAACTTCTAGATCTGATACAAATTTGAAGTATTTACATTACAACAATCGGGAAAGTAAAATATCAAATTTAAAAATCTAATATCCAATTTTATCCAAAAAATAAATCCTATAAAATTAAATTAGAATTTCAATATATTATAAAATTATATGAGGTTTTTTAAAGCGTTGCTATAAATTTACCAGAAAAGAAACAAAATATTTCAAGAGTTTCAGTTAAGTGGAAAACCAATATCGAACATTTTATTGTCAAACACTTATACACATTGTCAAACACACTAGATATGATAACAAACTTGACGCTACTAAAATCGTAACTATCGAAGAAGAAAAATATCCTATATTGCAGTATCCAATATCCAAATGTATCTGAAAATTCCAATGAAATTGAATTAGAAATTCAACGTCTTATATATTAATGCCATTGATTTTGTGTTCAAAAATTACTAGAAAATAGGCAAAATATCCACATAAGAACTCCAAATAAGTTCAAAAATGGTTATTGAACGTTTTATTACCAATTTATTTCTAGATCTGAAAAAAATCTGACATACGTGAAATCACATAAATAGAAAATCCACATGATATGAAGAAAAAAAATCCAATAAAAGTCAGTTAGAATTTCAGCATTTTATAAAATAATGACATTGATTTTTTTTTAAGTTTTCAGAAAATAAATACCTGAATAAAAAAAATCAATTAAGTTTAAAAACGATATCGAATGGTTTCATTACCAAAAGCTTCTAGAACTGAAGCAAATTTGAAGCGTATAAAATCAAGTCTACCAAAAAAGAAAAATAACCAATTGATCAAGACACTTCCCATTAACGCATAACTTTTTCTTATCCCGTCGCCGTAAATCCTTTTTCCCAGAATTCCTCTTTTCCTGAGTAGACAGAAGACCGAATGTCCCTGATCTCGTTTCTCAACTCGGTCTTCCCTAAATGAATGGCCCATGAGATCACTAAAACTTGATCCAGGCGGGCAGTAATCACACTCCACGGCTTAATCCGAGCTATCTTTATTATCCAATAATATCTGATAATGGCTTCAATTACGGATAATAGGTCCGCTTACGATAGATTGTGTTATTATTGATGACAACAATCCAAACCAATCAGATTCGTCTCTTATTGAAAAGGGTGCACGTGACATCGGGCAGACTAATCGTATACGAGGGAACAAAAACTCAATGAGTATGAATTGATTTATTATGATTCTGATATTTCAGAATAATTCCAATTTTTTTGAACAGTTAAATTGTATACGCGCATCTTTTTAAAATTTTATTTTGAAGGAATATTTGAAGAAAAATTAGCATTAAAGTAACTGTACTGTCTTTTATCTGTAAATAATAAGGACAATGCATGATGGAAGGTGGTATCCACATGTATATTTTTCTGGCTTCCAGATGTATATTCCAATTGGCTTTAACAGTTAAACTGTACAAGCACATTTTTTAAATATTATTTAAGGAGGATATTTGAAGAAAGAAATATTAGAATTAGGGTAACAGTGCTGTTTTTTTATCTCCAAATAATAAAGACAATGCATGATGAAAGGTGGTATCCAGATGTGTATTTCTCTGGCTTCCAGATGTATATTCCAATTGGCTTGAACAGTTAAATTGTATACCATTATTTTTTTAATATTATTTAATGGGAATAATTGAAGAAAGAAAAATTAGCATTAAGGTATCAGTGCTGTTTTTTATCTGTAAATAATGACAATGCATAATAAAAGGTGGTATCCAGATGTATTTTTCTCATTTATATTTTTAAATGATTTCAAACTATTATTATTATTATTTATTAAATAATTTTCCAGGTATTATGTATTTGTATTTTGTTGCCTATTCATTGTTTTTACGTCTTCTATGTTGATTGCGCTTTAAGATGCGCTATTGCATAAATAAGGGGATTGTAATGTGATTTCAAGCTCAAAATATCATTTTAACTCTAATAAACTGTAATGTAAGCAAATTCATCTTCAAATACAATAATTGCATCGATTAACCAAATCAAGTAATGCATACATATTAATTATTTCATCAAGTAATAATCATGGTGACTAGGAAAAACAAAATGGTATATATGCTTCATGAAGTTAATTAATTTATTTATTAATTTTTAATTAACGAATAAAACCTACAAATACATGGAATTTATAAATTTTATAACTTTACAATTCTATAATTGCTTTATCTCAGTTAATCTAGAAGCATATGAATGTTCTTTGGTCTCAGCATTTCGAAAAAAAATATTGGAACTTCAATGACTTTTCGAGATTTTGAATACTCACAAACAAGATATTAAATTATGAATTTTATCTCAAATATCAGGCTTTATCAAAATGTAAACAAAATCCAATAAACAACTTTCTCTAAATCACATAGACAAATATATCGTCTGTAAAATTGTTTTGGATCAATAATTATTTTAAAACCAGTTACGCCATTCATTTGAAAAAAAAAAGAAAAATTTGTTGTATTTTAAAAGAAAACTTTCTCATTTTTTGTTTACATGGACTTTAGTAAGCTTGGCGTATCGATGATAACAAATACCTGTATTGTAATTTCTGAAAGATGTAAAAATAGCATGGCAGAAAAAATAGTTTTTAAAGTTTATTCTAAACATCTGTTCTTGCTTCAGAGTTTGCAAAAAACATTCCTAAAAGAAAATTATATATTTATAGAGATTATGTAATATTTGGCAGAAAACCAATAGGTAGTATTTCATCATGCTCTTTGATCTCCAAAAGATAGAAAGATGTCTGTTATTCAATAGTATTTATTTGATTTTATTTACAATGCTGTGATTTTTCCTCCTTTGCGTTCTTGTTCTTATATTTCCTCCTTTGTGTTCTTGTTCTTATATTTCCTCCTTTGTGCTCTTGTTCTTATATTTTCAATGTATTGAGGATGAATAATGATAGTCATGCATGTTACACAGAAAAACAACAGTAAGAAGTCAGGCATTCAAATGAATTGCAGATATGAATTTGATTCGGGGAACGTTTAATTAATAAACTGTTATAAAAGCTATATTTAACTATAAACATTTAGAAGAATATATATTTTTATTTAGAGAATAATTTATTTAGAGAATATTTGATTTAGAGAATTATTTAGAAGAATATATTTAAAAGAATATATTAGAAGAATATATTTAGAAGAATATATTAGAAGAATATATTTAGAAGAATATA